>JAQGAF010003541.1:0-17181 GCA_034687865.1 Kryphioiulus occultus
GAAATATTCAAGGTCTAAGATCAAGTTCTAAAATGTTCTAAGCTTAAAAATTGACTAAACCAAAATTGACTAAAAATTTTGGCAAAATCACATACCCAAGTGAAATGCCAAGGTTAGCAAAGTATTGTTTCTCACAAGTATCAGCCATTACAAGAAATATTCAAGGTCTAAGATCAAGTTCTAAAATGTTCTAAGCTTAAAAATTGACTAAACCAAAATTGACTAAAAATGTTGGCAAAACCACATACACAGGTGAAATGCCAATTAAGGTGTGCAAAGTATTGTTTCTCACAAGTGTCAGCATTTGCAAGAAATATTCAACGTCATCTTAAAAAAGCGATCGATTTCACTCATCTCATTCTAATTCATTTGATATACAGGAAGCGTTTATAGATGATAAACGCCCGACATAATCTAGATGATATCTAATTAATGTCATTTACATTCGCTCACGGCACTATGGGCCTAACGTTGGCAGAAACCAAAACACCATGAACCGTTGCAAAGCATAAATAGCGCACAATAGAGCACAAATATAATTGCTTATTGCAGCATAAATAAGCCAGTACCATAAATTCAGCACGGTGCTATTTCCGGTCTGTATAGGTGGACATTTTTCTGGTTTCGAGGATATATGCCCAGCCTTGTGAGGATTCATCGTTTAACGTTATAATGGAAAGTAAGCCAATTAATCTGGGAACGATTTAGACGAAATTTCCATTTTGACGGATTACATTTTCTTCCAACGTCGAAGTGCAGAGACGAGCACCAGGCCCTAAGCCCATGGTGATTATCAGACTGCGAAGACAATCATGAAGAATGAGTTTGCCATCGAGAAAAACAATAAAGACGACGAAATCTCCAATGCGTTCATCCCAGGAAAGTCCTTTACCAGTTTATCACTGCTGTCAAAAGGATTTGCGACGAGCCAAATAGCGACGTAATTTTGAATTACACGACAGATTCAATATGATTAAGATGCACCTTGACAAAAGTTGATTAGTCAAATAATTGCAGTCATTTATTTCCTGCTAAGGAAACCGCCATGTGCACCAAATCCCTGTCCTGATGAGAGATCAATTGTCAATTTCAACCAATTTCAACATTGCAAAGAATCAGATAAATATAAACGAAAAAAAAAATCATGGGTGCAAAAATTGCTTACAAAGACACATACGTGGAAGGGAAATGCATTTCAATTGCATCGTGAAATGCATTGCGAATTCCAAAATATTTTGCAAATGTAGTGGTCGTTTTTATCACAACACAAATTGGATTTGTAATGTAAACAATTTTTAAATCTTGAATTTATGAAGTTATGACATTTTACAATGCATTATAAAATACACTGATTTGTGTATTTCACAATATATTCGAAACTACATACTTACAAATGTTATGTGCTACATTGAATTGAATGAAACTGATGTATTTTTGAATTTTAAATTTGTTCATTGCCAGTTTGCATTTGTTTATTGAATATTTTAGATGTTTTTTAAATTCAGAATTGGGATTTGTTAAACCGTGAATTTATGAAATATATCATCATGATGAATGAGTACTGTAAAATGTCTCAATCTACACATATTTTGAAATACATTTCAAAATGCATTGCATATTATTTATTTCGAAATGAATTTCTTTTCCAATGGGGGTTATGAATTATAGCTTATGAAATTTAGCAAGGCTTTTGACGTTTTACAATGGTTGAAATACAAATTGTAAAATAGATTCTTCAATGCACACGAACTACGTTACAGTGTGCATTACACAATACATTCTCCAACACACACAATACATTGCAGTAAGCATTCTATATTGCATTACAAAGTGCTTAAAACACATTTTAAAATTCATTCGGAAATGCATTTTCAAGTATATTGGTCAATAAAGTTAGAAACTAAATTTGTCTCAATCAACAGTTATCTATGTCAATCTTTGTTAGTGCAAAGAATATCAGTACAAAAATATATTTTAAAAAAGTTTAGCAATCCAAATATCGTTCACCAATTATTCATTTCATTTCCTTAATTTAATTTCAACGTTGTACAAACGTTGTTCTTTGTACCACAATGTATGCATTTTAGAACATAGAACAATTCGTTTCCTTAATTTAACTTCAATGTTGTACAAAGTCGTCAATGTTTCTAACAATCCAAATATTGTTCATCAAGTACTCATTTCATTTCCTTAGTTTAACTTCAATGTTGAACAAAATCTGACGATATTGTTCTTTGTACATGTACTAATAATATACATGCATTTTAGTGCATAAAATAATACATTTAAAAATACATGTATTTTTTTGCAAATAACAATACATTCAGACTTTGTACAACATTGAAGTTAAATTAAGGAAATGAAATGTGTGCTCGGTGAACAATATTTGCATTGCTAGAAATTTTTACAAAATGTTTAAAGTACCACGATCCTCAAAAGTTGATTATCAGGTACAACGTAATGGTTTGGCACCTTTCAGATGCCAATGCTTTCCAAAGTAAATTCGCTTCCAACACATGTAAACATGCCGTTTAACAACACACCTTCCCATTAGTATGATGAGAGCCACATGTTAAACTAGATTACACCGAGCGTGCATCTCATTACCAAGAAAGAGTATGTCGACACGTTTTAGCACCACATTTAGTTTCAGCACCACACTTAAACCGACTTTAATTTCAATTCTGAACTGCAGAGTAAACACAGAACAGTTAGGTGTATATTGAAAAATTCCTTAATTAATGAACAGCAGAAATCAAAAATTTAAATTTACTACTCCTGATTTAATTAAAATCCTGTTTTTCAGGAAAGGAGACTATATTTCTAAACCTATAATTAGATGTTAGGAGGAATGAATAATTGAAGTAGATAAGAAAGCGAAATTTTCGAGAAATGCCAAATGAATAACGTCCTTTCAAAAATTAGGAAATGTGTAAGATTTGCTGTGCCAGATAGCACCTGTTAACATAATTTCACGTTGACGTTTACTTGGTGCTGTATGAAATCTTGAAATCTAATTTAGATACAGGAATATGTAACGATTCCATAAGCGAGATGAAAATACCAAGATTAATCCGCATTATCCACGAAAGTGTATATATCTCTTTGAAAGATGCCGCGACCAAAATTTGTTTTCTTACGATATACGCTTTCTGGAAAATTGTGCACGTAAGCAAACCGAGGCGCATTTGGAATAAATGTTTAATTTGAAAGAAAAACATTTCATCACTGCAAATGCAATAAAACCGAAAAGCGATCGATAAATGCACGGAATATAAAAAAGTAAAGTACAAAGTCCCTCTTAATGACATTCCCCAGTTTTAATTCGGTGTTTGGATGAATGCTCAATGGGCCAAAATGACGCAAAAGCATGGAGAACGAACTTTAATTAACTTAAAATAAACTGGCGTATTTTGCACGTATATATTTTACTTCGAAAACATCCTTCGAGATACAGGTAAATAAGCTTAGAAATGAGGCCGAAAAGTAACCCTCATTTATCTAACACCAAATAAAAATGCCGTAGTACCCATATGGAATAATAATTATTTAAATTATAACACACATTTTAAAAAAAGTAAACAATATTTGTAATATCTGACAAATATGCATATTGGTGACTGAGAATATATGGTTTAATTGTACAAGTTGTATATTAATAATATATTTTATATAAAATATTATGAAACATGCATTCTTAATATATTATAAATATAAGTGTACAATATAAATGTATATTATTACCAAAATATTTGTCCTAAGTAAATTTGGAAAATTAATATTTAATGTAACACTTAATTGGACTGTTTGTGACACAATTAAGACAAGAAATAGTACATAACATTAACATAGATTTAACATTGGATCTGCATCACATATTTTACAACATTTTCTTGGCATATTTCATATATTTGTCTTGTATGGATAATATATTTCTAAAATATTCTGGACAATATATTCTTAATATATTAAGAATATATATATATATATTATCCATATGAAATCAAGCCAATTTGGTACATTTTCAATAAATGGGTAAAACGTTTTAAGTTTGGATTTTGCAAGGTCTTGCTTTTCCCATATGGAAAAATTACATGCGAATAATAGGCTATACTATAAATATAAAGGTCTTATATTTGCAATATATGACAAATATTTTGTTGATAGTATATAAAGAAGAAAAATATTCGTATAATATTAAGAATATATTTCTCATAATATATTATGAATAAAATGTATGTCTACATTATATATTATTACCAAAGTATTTGTGCAAAACAAATTTGGAAATGTATATTTAACGTAAACAATCAATTGGGCGATTTGGAATAAAATTATGTCAAGAAATAGTACATAACAAACAAGAAAAATTATAACCCCAAGTTTTAACACTGAAAAATGGTGGCTGGAAAATGTATGGTATGTCCCATATGGAAAAATTATGTACAAATAATATATTATATATATTCTTAATATATTACACATTTAAAAAAAGGCTTATATTTGTAACATGTGACAAATATTTTGGTAATATTATATATCGTAGACAAATATATTCGTATTCTATTAAGAAAATATTTTTCCCCTTAATGATATCTTATTGAAAAAATATTCTAAAAATATTATAGACAATATATTCTTAATATATTATGAATTTAATATATGTATACATTTTACATGGACAAAACGATGATGTCATCCTTTGGCCAGCCCCCCGTACTTGAACGTTCTCATACATTCACATCATAAACCCTCCTTCAGCATGAAATGTAAAGGAAAGTTATGTTTACAAACAATTTATCAGACAATGGAAAAACTTGATCTCCAAGAAAATGATATCAAAAATGATGAATACAAGTCATCACAAAATATGGATTTTAAAACAATTTGCATAAAACTTAAATGATGCCGTCAGCATTTGGCCAGCTCCCTCAATGATGATATAATACTGTAATTGATAATATAATAATGTAAATGAAAGTTAGGTTTTCAGACGGTTTAACAGACTATTCTCGTGGCTCATGCAACTTAATAAAGAAAATTGGGATATGAAGGATTAAACTCGTCTCGACCCAGGAGTTGCACTAATCAACTTCTTAATTTACATTACGAGTATAATTGAAGTGCCGCCATGCGACTGCTAAGGCAAAGAGAAAAAAAAACTAATTACAGGCATCTTGCACTTCTCTGTATTGAATGCACGCAATTTATTATGCCAATGCTGGCGAGACAGTCAAAAGACGGTAACGAAATAGAGTAGGAAATCGATAATTTCAGGGGTACACTCGATGGTTCCAACTTTTACTGAGAAACGCATCAATGCAAATACGCCACAAAAAAAAATAAGGGAAAAAAAGGCAATATCATCCTAGCCTAAAGCAGCATATTCACAAATAGAGACAACGAAATTTCATCCTTATATGCAAACATGCTGAAGCATAAACAACAGTCCAAACAGGTGCACACCGGTCGCATTGCATTATCTTAATGGATATGCTGGGACAAATTATATTCGGCAACGATTGTGTATTTTCATTTGCGAAAACCAAGCAACAACGAATAGCGAAATTGGAATTTTTTTTCGAAAATTGGAAACATGCAAAAATTGCAAACATGGGAGAATTCAACAGTGCAAAAAACAGACATGTGGCCAGTTGCTATACATTTTTCACATCCAAGTATATGATATTTTTCACATTTTTTCCAGTCGTCCATGCAATTACAATTACTGTATGTGGCAAGTTGTAATACAGTTTTTCACATTTTTCGCAACAGACGACTGTAAAAATTACAATCATCAATGCAATTACAGTTACTTTATGTGGCCAGTTATTTTGCAATACAGTTTTTAAATTTTTTTTACTTCCAGCTATCTGGTACATTTCACGTTTTATCACATGCGAATATCTTATTTGTGCACATTTTTATGTGCAAATATCACATATTTTCACCCAATATTGCTAAAAAAAATTAGCATTTTTCACATGTTATTTTTTAATTTTTTACATGTTATTGTTTAATTTTTCACACGTTATTTTTTAATTTTTTACATGTTATTTTTTAATTTTTCACATGTTATTTTTTAATTTTTCACATGATATTTTCTGATTTTCACATGTTATTTTTTAATTTTCCCCACTTTTCACAAAATTTAGCATTTTCAAGAGCTATAACATCAGTTCCAAACTCTGGACAACGATCCACAATTTACAATAACTAGACCACGAATGGTCAGCTGATCGCTTGTGGTCTAATTTTCCAAAAAAAATGCATTGGTGCAAATATTAATATTAAGAAAACGCCATTAAGCTAAATTAATAAAAAAAACGACCAGAAATGGATTTTAAGTGCATTTTCGTGAAATTTCGTGAAATTTATTTTAGCAATGGCGCATTTTAAGACATTCCTATAAATATTAGCAACCAAAAGAACACCGTAGGCAATTTATTTTTTAAAAAACGGATAAAAATTACCAAATTTTATTATGCTTTTCATGAAATTAAGGACCCTAGGGGGCTTCAACTGATTCATGGCCTCCATCAGTGGAGGAAAAATGTCGAGAAATTCATTTCTAATTAATTTTAACATGTTTTTTTTTTAATTTTCACATGTAATTTCTTTTTTTTACATCTAATTTCTTTAATTTTTTACATCTAATTTCTTTAATTTTTTACATGTCATTTTTTACTTTTTCACATGTTATTTTTTAAATTTTACATGATATTTTCTGATTTTCACATGTTATTTTTTAATTTTTACATGATAATTTCTGATTTTCACATTTTATTTTTTTAATTTTTCCCACTTTTCACTCGAGTTATTCATTTTCACATGCCTGCAATTAACATTCACCATGACTGAGTTAATACCTACAGTGACAGTTTTCATGCCCAATGCAAAGGAACTGAAAATAGCCATGACAAGGCATAGCGCATTTGAGTAACGTGCTACCACCTTCAAATTTGCATATCGATTGCCAGTCTACGTGCATGAGAAGCATAAAACGGTCCATATATAAAATACGGCACAACCCTATACGGTTACGAAGTGCTTGTAAAATCCCACCAAGTTTGGCTTCTAAAACAGCGATATAGGGAAGATAAGGCAGCTCGAATTTGCTACTTATTGGTATCAGTGAATAGCCATCCTGCTCACCCACTTCTATCCAACAAATCTCCAAGGTGGTAAAGTGGATTTCCGTATCGATCCAGTTACCAGAAGGCTGAAATATGATTCCGCCAAGAAATGAGTGCACTTTACTGTACGTTGCAAAACCCACAAAATTTGCAAAGACACGTTCAGAGGAAGCTGCATGGGATGAATAAATGAAGAGATTGGCTTCAGCTCCTTCTGATGACCCAAAAACCACATTTTCAGATTCCTTGCCAAAACGATTATAATTGAGATATCCAACTGCTAGCTAATTAGCAGCTCTAAGGCATCGTAAACAAGTAATTAAGTGTGCATCAAGCAAGCCATCAAGCAAGCACACCGAATAATCAGGAATATTAATTCAATAAATTGAGAACTGCGAATAGTAATTTCTACAATAATAATGTGTACGATTAATGTGGAACAAACCAAACGCCAACATTGTACTGAATACTGCACATTTCGTAAATGAAGAAACAGAAGTAACAAAAAACGTCTTGGAAAATGCCCCATTCTAAGGAAATGTAGCCTTTTAAGGAAATAAGTTTTATAAAAAATTAAAATTCTAAATACAAATCAGCTTACAGTGTACTGTATACTGTAAGCTGAAGTAACGAAAAACGTCTTTAAAAATACACCATTCTTAGGAAATTCACCATTGTAATAAAATGTAGCCTTTTATGGAAACAAGTTTTGTAAAAAATTAAAAATTCTAAATATTTATCAGCTTATAGAGATTGTGACCATTTCCAATAATTGGTACAGCATTAAATATACATGAATTTTAAAGAAACAAAGTAAACTTCAGGAAAACAAACAACTTATAGATGTTATGAGACTTATAGAAATTATGGATAAACAAATCGTCAAAGTTTGAACAACAATATTCTGTATACTGTAAATTTCTTAAATGAAGAAACAAAAGTAACGAAGAAACAGAAGTAACAAAAACGTCGTTGAAAATGCTCCATTCTAAGGAAATGCAACCTTTTATGGAAAAAGTTTTATAAAAAAATTTAAATATTGAGCAGCTTAGAGATGATATGACCATTTCCAATAATTAGTTCAGCACTAGATATAAATGAATTTTAAAATAAAATAAAGTAAACTTCAGGAAAACAAATCACTTAGAGATATTATGAAACTTATAGAAATTATAGAGATTACATATATGTGCGCATCAAGCAAGCATATCGAAAAATTACATCAGTTTAATAAGCTGGGAACCGCGAACAGTGATTTCAACAACAATAATTTGACCGAATAATGTTTGAAAACCAAACGCCAAAGCTTGACCAAAATTATATACTGTAAACTCTAAATGA
Source organism: Kryphioiulus occultus (assembly GCA_034687865.1). Taxonomy (NCBI): domain Eukaryota; kingdom Metazoa; phylum Arthropoda; class Diplopoda; order Julida; family Julidae; genus Kryphioiulus; species Kryphioiulus occultus. Next base: position 8,478 of record JAQGAF010003541.1, read on the forward strand.
AGACAGTAAGGAATACAAAATTGTCTTTGAAAATGCACCGTCCTAAGGAAATATGCTAAAAATATTTGTTAAAGAATAATGAAAAATTCTAAATGGTAAAAACACCTTTCTTATAATAATTTATCCAGCTCTATACTGTATGTGATTACATTTAAAATAAAGTCAACTTAATGAGCAAAATCACTTATACACCGTGTATATTCACTGTAGATGAAATTAATATGGCGAAATTAAGAACTATCGTATTACCAACAGCATTTAATCAGATAACTGAAGATTCCTTGACAATAAGATACGAAAACAAAAGAAAGTTAACAGTATCTCCTAAGAAACTGGCATGGCTGAATGGACTTATAGTTGTCAATAGCTAATTTGTTGCCACGTCAACTTGGACTTGATAATAAAAATTACATTGTATTTCAAGTTATATTTTCATACAGTATGTATTGATCATTTTTCAACTATTTTAATGGCTGAACGGACTTATAGTTGTTACTTAGTTACGTACATGTATGTAAATAACATTTAATTTCATTCCATATTTTTATATTTACAATCAATAAACATGAAAATATGAAATGAAATTCAGTGTGAGAAGATATTTTTTCAACTGTTTTCAACTTGGGATACGTATTGTCAAGTTGTAATTGCTAATAAAAAATCACATTGTAAATACTAAAATATGAAATGAAATTTAATCAGTAAATATGAAAATATGAAATGAAACAATGTGAAAACATGCTTTCAACTGTTTTTGAATTGGGATCTGTATATGCATGCAAGTGGTTTTCACTTGTTTGATGTTTGTTATTCACTGTCACTTTTGTGACTGTATATGCTCTACTGTATACTCTGTACGATACAATGTATACAGTGTATTTTGACAACATAATCATACCTAACTACGAGTGTAAGTTAATAAATAAGTAACTTGCAAAATAAACGACCCGTTTGAAATTCAAAATCTAAATACATGTACATTACTGGAGCTTTTGGAGTATGTGGAACCAAAATATTTTGTGGTGGTCGAAGAAAACTTAAGAAAACTCAGCCAAGCAGTTAAGAAGAAAGTTACGATCGACCACGAGGACGTGGCTGTTTCTGAACAACAACTTTGGGAAATTAAATCCCATTGAAACCAGCACGGATCGATTGATACGTAAGCACACATGCCATAATATTTATTATTGTTTTGCATGGCCCAGCAGCAATTGCAACAGCTGGCATGTCTCAAGACGAGCTTCTGGAGAAGGAGTTAAAGAAAATTACAATAGTGGAAAAGCATTCTGCAGCTCGACTAGCTTTTATATTTTGCTTAATATAAACCTCTGCCAAATGTATCGATTTAATTTTGCGGGAGCAGATTTGATACGGAAGCAATAAAGGGAGGCTGAGCCAGATAAAGTGTTGCGTTGTTTTAATCTTTTTGAAAGGTTTCAGAAACATTAAGTCAATTTGATTCCATCGCTTTGCATCTACCGAGTTTTTACGAGAAGTGCAAGAAAAAAACGTGGTGTGCAAACTCCCTTTTAGTGAAGTAACGCGTGGATGATGAATTATGTATGCCCAATAATTTTCTAGCTACTGCAGCAGACAGCGGAGACAGTGCATTAATGGATTGAGAAGAAACAAAGATGTGAAAACTTATATTCGACATCACAGCCGTTGCCTAATTAAGTGCTCAGAAGTGTCAAAGTGGCGAATTGAGACACGTTAATGAAAATCAACAGTTTTGATTGGAAACGACATTCCTGACACATTACAAACGCCCTGGGATAATAATGTTAAGATTGAAAACGTGTACTTCTGTATAGGCGCTTCACCAGCATAGACAATATAAGAAAATTGGCTTCTCCTGACAGCTCGTAGGCTGGCAGTGATTGCCTGACGGATAGGGGCAGCTATATAAAATTAATCTACCTTGTTAGATTAGCTCAGGTAAAAAACACAACAAACTACACTAAAAAGAAAAAGGATAAATTCCGATAGTTAGGAAAGGTGCCATTCTAATTGCATACTAGACATGTGCAGATGTAATATAAATATTATTTGCACAACTGGAGCAAGGGCTATACCAAAGTTTATCCCAAAGTTTTCATCTTCATTGTGAAGAAGTCCACAGAAAACTGGATAAGATTGCAAGGTTGTACTTTGGTATAGTTGCTTTACCAGCATAGTCAAGATAAGAAAGTTGGCTTCTCCTAACAGCTCGTAGGTTGGCAGTGATTGCCTGACTGTTAGGGGCAGCTATATAAACTACATCTACTTTGTTAAATTAGATCAGGTAAAAAAATACGCAAACAAGCAAACTACACTAACAATAAAGTTAGGACAGTTAGGACAGGTGTCAGTCTAATTGTATACTAGACAAGTGCAGATGTAATACAAATATTATTTGCACATTCGGAGCACGGGATATGCAACTCTTTCAACATCGTTGCTAAGAAGGGACAGTCTCAATCTGGTAAACATAAGGATGTGGTCAATATATGGAACGAGACTTTTCATGACACATGATTTTAATTCCGTGAACTGCATATACTGCACTTACATTTTCAGTAATCATTTAGGAATAAGATTATTAAAATGTTCATAACACAGAACCAGTATTGCTAATGTGCTGCAAATTTATCCAGCATTACAGGTATCATTCAGTAGTAATGGAATTTTAACGCAGAAGGTAAAAATATTATTTGCACATTTGGAGCAAGGGCTATAGCAAAGTTGACACATTGCCAAGAAGTCCACAGAAAACTGGATTATTATTTGTGCATAAAACGAAACAACACACACTATATCCCGTAGTGAAATTTGTCATCAGAAAATAACAACAATGGCTGGTGGCTTATGGAATTTTTTGTATGGGGAAGACCATATTAAAGCTTGACAAATGAAACCCAAATAAGACCAAATAAGACCAAACAAGACTACAAAGGATGAACTAGCCAGGGCTATAAATCGACCAAGCAATCACAATAGGTAAAAAAAACTGGAGAAGATAATATCCCTGGAGCTGAATTCCATCTACCAGCGTGGATCTTCCAACAAGACGAACTTTCAAACCACCTTTCTTTAGTAATTTTCTTAATTTTTTTCCTCAGAATAAACATTTTCAAAGGTTGCAAGCCCTGGTATCCTAGCGCTGTGCTTCTCCTGAGGGCAAGTAGACTGGCAGTGATTGCCTGGTGGTTAGGGGCAGCTAAAGTGGACATTGCATTCTCAGGTTTGATTAAAGCAGAATAAGCTAAAAATGTTCTTAAATTTTTTTCTAAGAACAGACATGTTCAAACATTTCAAAACTTGGTATCCTCGCAATGGGCTTCTCCTAAGGGCTAGTAGGCTTGCAGAGATTGCTTTACTTTGTCACAATTTAATTTAGATTATGGCAGGATAAGCCAGACGACGCTTATGTTAGGTAAGGCTAAGCACTGTGTCGAACACGAAGATTTGAAACCGGAAGTGAGGCGAGAAAACACAAACAATGCAGAAAAATAAAGCTGATGCAATATACATTTTCAAATCCCACATTGAAAAGAAATGTATTTCGAAATATATAATATGCGATGCATTTTGAAATGTATTTCAAAATACGTGTAGATTGAGACATTAATATATTGCAAAATGCATTGGAAAATGTATTTCCTGGGTATTCAACAAATTATATTGCAATGCATTTCATAATACATTTCAAATATATTGCAGAATGCATCTCATAATGCATTTCAAATGTATTGCAGACTGCATTTCATGATATCTTCAGTGATTTATGAAATGCATTTTTAAATGCATTTTAATATACATTGCAGGTGAAATTCCAAAATCCATATACTGTATATATATATAATAATTGTAGTTAAGTTGTTCATTACATGTTCTTAATAAAATTATTTTTACCAGCAAAATGTACATTTAAATTCAATTGTTAATCAGTATATATATACATGTACAGTATATATATATATATGAATGTCTTAATTGCCGCATTTCCCAATTTCCAATGCATTTCAAAATGCATTTCTTTTTCATGTGCGTAATTGACTCCACTTTTGTTCGTGTAATCTTGTATTGTAACATACATATACGTGTAAGATGAGTAAATATTGAAATACTGCATTTTAAAAAATTGTTTGAAACTGTTTAATTTTTTTAAATAACCTTAATTTATATCTAATTTGTTTGCAACCCTAATTTATATCTAATAATCTTAATTTACATCTAAAGGTCATAAATTCGTCCTGAATTTTTCTCCAAAAAATTCATAAATTTCGAAACTTGTAATTTGCTTGCTACTCTGCAATGATCAAAGTCTTCGATGCTATCGACTATCTGGTTAGTCAAATCAAGTATAGGATGTTTACAAAGATTGTTTGCAACTTTGAAAATTGATAACAAGACGTCTGATTAAATACAAGAACACCCTTTGGTTCATGTGATACACACACCAAAGAAGGTTTCTGTATTTCAGTTGAACGTCGATTCTGTTGTTTGTTTTTAAAGTGGTAAACAACTTTTGCCAACACCCTGTATAAATTATATAGGGCGACTTTACATAATAATGCCTGTCGTACGTGGGTTAAAAATTGAGTAATTTTCTACAGTGAAAATTTACACGCATGCCTAAATATGGTTCTAAAGATTTGTTGGTTTAATGCCTCCTGAAGTCATTGAAGTCCCTGTGAAATCATTGATGTCCCACTATGATTTTTCCGAATTTCAAGGACTTCAGCCTAGCTCGAAGTTCAATGACTAGGCCTAAAGTGGGACTTCAAGGACAGCCTGAATACTTGATTCAGGAAGTCCTTGAAATCTTGCCGAAGTCATTGAAATCTGGGGTGATGTTCGTAGATTCCATTGCAAGTTTGGCTATAATTCAGCTTCTTTCGCATGACTGCATATTTCATGGATTTTTCGGATTTCAAGGACTTCATTGATTTAGTCCTAAATGTCCAAAACGTCCTAAATTTTCAAAAAATAAGTCCTAAAACGTCCGGTACATCACTTGTTGTCAGACAACCTGTACTAACATTGTATAAAGTGTTGTAAGTTAAAGTGCAGGTACCGGTATAGTTTGACAACACTGCCTTTACCTTGGTACCGGTGCAATTTGTGTCCTTTATTGTTGTTCAATATTCTTGTTCTTAAATTGTTGTTGGGTAACATAAAGATGAATAAATATAGGAATACAGAAGTCGAAAATTTGTAGGGGCTACTATTTAAAGTCCTATAATTGTACTTAATTTGTACTCAGTGTACTTTAAGGACACCCTGGCTTCTAAAGTCCGGAAGTCCTTTGACAGGGTTCCAACAACCTGGAAAAACCTTGAAAAACCTGGAAAGTCAGGGAAGATGTAAAATTTGACCTGTAATTTTTATGATCAATATTTTATACTGACAAATATGCCCATAAACTTGTTAAATCATGATTTGAAAAGATTAAAATCAAATTAGTTTAAAATATTTAACTTTAAAACCTCTCCAAGTAGCTTTGTTGAGTTAATTCATTCACATACTGTATTTAGGGTAGGTAGTATGAAGGCACCAAACTTATGCATAGGGAATTCCCCTAAATAGTTTTCTCAGCAGAGCTACATGTATTTCTAACAATCCTGGCTAATTGATATGGATTTCAAAGACTGGCTAACTTTAAAAAATGCTATTACTGATTTTGCAAGTTTTGCCAAAGTGACATCCATATCAGTAATATGGGCGTTCAAGTAAAAATAAAAATGAAGTATAGTAATGAAATGTTGATATTTCATGGTCATGTAAAAAAATAAAAATGAAGTATAGTAATGAAATGTTGATATTTCATGGTCATGTAAAAATTCAAGAATAACATGGAAAAACATGGAAAGTCAGGGAATTTCGTTCTCAAAGAAATGTGGGAACCCTGCTTGAGTCTCATTACTGTCAGCAAATCATTGGAAGTCCCACTGGATTCCTTTAAATCCGTCGAAGACTTTAGACCTAACAGTCTCACTGCAGTCCTGGAAGTCCCACTGAAGTCCTTGAAGTTAAAGCCCCACTAAAGTCCTTGAAGTCTGTTAAGTAAGGCTGAATTCCTTGAAATCCATCGAATTCCTTGCAGTCGCAATGAAGTCCTTGAAGTTTCCCTGAAGGTCTAGAAGCCCCACTGAAGTCCTTCAAAATCTGAAGACACTCTAAAGTCCTTGAAATCTGTGTAGTCGGGCTGAATTCCTTGAAATCCTCCCAAATCCTTGCAGTCCCACTGAAGTCCTTGATGTTTCCCTGAAGGCTTTGAAGTTCCACTGAAGTCCTTGAACAGGGTTCACACAACTGGAAAACCTGGAACAGTCAGGGAAATTTTAAATTTTTCATGCAAAAGTCAGGGAAATGGGCATAGTCGAACTCGGTTATAACGAGCATCAAGGGACCGACCCAAATTGCTCGTTATAACCGTTACTCGCTATATCCGCGAAGAGCTAAATTCGCCATACATTTACCGAAAACTCACTTCTCGTGAATTAACATACGATTTCTTTGCTTGAAAAACATTTCAGACGCTATAGCTTGATTTTAATTAATATAATAAATTAAAATAATAGGAAAAATCAAACTTATATCCCTTCATCAAAATGATTGCGTAATTCTTTAACGTCCCAAAGTGTCATATATGTAAGTGGGCTAATGACTAACGAAGCACTAATGACCAACTTCCGTTTTTGCTTTGGCGGATGTTTATTTTTCTGTAATTTGCGAAAAAAAAATTGTTCGTGGGGGACACCTGAGGGTAAACTCGCAATTTGATATCTGTTTGAACTAAGAACCCAAAGGTTATAACTTAAGTTGTGGTGTCTTGGATACCATATTTTAGAAAATTTGCTCGTTATATCCGTGAAAGATTACATGGACATGTGCGTTAACCAAATCTGAAATGGCAATATGCTCGTTATAACCGAGTTCGACTGTGATACACCGCCACCCTGTAGTCACAGTTATTCGATAAAACACGATTGCAGATTTGACAAAGATTATTTAAGGTTTTTAATTTTTGAAGTAATAAATAAAATTATCAGTAATTAGCGAATTTTGTATATTTTTATATCAATGGACAAATTTTGATAAGGTCAGGGAATTTTTTTTCCAGAAACCTGGAAAAGTCAGGGACGTTGAACATTTTATTTGAGTGAGACCCTTGCTTGAGGCTGAAGCCCCTTGAAGTCCATGACAGGGTTCGTACCCACCTGAAAAGTCAGGGAAAATCAGGGAAGGGAAAGTCAGGGAAAATTGCCGTTTTTGCTAAAAAGTCATAGAAAGTCAGGGAAATTTATTATTGAAATACAGGCCTGAGCTGCATTTGAGGGTTTGGAAATTGTGAGTTGCCCATTTGACGAAGATGCAATTGCACAAGAGATAATGAACCTGCTAAAAAAAAACGTTTAAATTTAGCACACTAAAAATGGAATTGTCCAGACATTTGTGCAGCTGCAACAATGTCTTAGTAGGTAATGATTTTCAAAATTTTTGAAACCGGCAGAATTTATTTTTATGTCAGGGAAATTACATGGGTTTGTCAGGGAAAGTAAGGGAAATTTGATGGGTTTGTCAGGGTTTGTCAGGGAAATCAATTTGTGAATTTGAGTACGAACCATGTATGAAGTCAGGCTGAAGTCTTTAAAGTCTGGCAAATCCTTGAAGTTTGCAGTCAGGTGTACCCATGCAATTCTTAAGAGTTGTTAACCCCTTGCTCAGCCATATCTCAGAAATTCCCCAAGGACTGTTTCAAACACAAACTTCCATTCGACCTTAGTTACGCCCTTTACGCTTGAACCGCACCACACTGCACGCGTGCACCAAGAAGCGACTCATAAGTCCTTGTACCAGAAATAGCCTCTCGTTGACTTGTTGTCGAGAACTTAGCATCTGCTCCTCGAAGGGTTCAATGGGTTACCATATTAAATAACGTTACCAATTTCGCCTTTTTTTCTGATGCATTTTAGGTCGAACGCCTGGTGATCTTGCACGAAGAAGCCGAAGATGGCAACGCCATGCCCGACCTGGAGCGGCCCGTCCAGGCAGTCAGCAAGGCCGTCACCAACTTGATCAAAGTCGGCAGGGAGACCATCAGCAGCAGCGATGATGTCATCCTCAAGCAGGACATGCCAGCGGCCCTGCACAGGGTGGAGACCGCGTCCAAGCTGCTGGAGGAGGCTTCGGCCATGCTCAAGGCTGACCCGTACTCAGGACCGGCGCGCAAGAAGCTCATCGAAGGATCCAGAGGTAACTAATTAAGGTTCGATTAAGGTTGGGTGATCGATGGTGCCGTCGAAGATCACCATGGAACAATGTGCTTTGAATGATGTGACGGTAAAAGGAAGTGCTAGCCTAGTTCCTGCATGGGGAGCTATTGTAATTTTTTTCAAGGTGAAGTCAAGCAATTATGCCTGCCGTGCGAACATACTTTTGCTTTAAAAATGATCTTAACCTGTAAATTTTATTTACTGCACTGCAGGGCTGCGGAGTCGGAGTCCCCTAGTGGAAAGATTAGTATATGATCACTATTGATTTCACTACTCTATAGTGATGAATAGTGGTTTTTTGGACTACTGATGTCAGTATATAAAAATCAGTATGGTTATTGACATCACTATGATGATGATTTTACTATGGTTAGTAATATCACTATTACTATGGATGGTAATATCACTATTACTATGGATGGTAATATCACTATTACTATGGA
>JAQGAF010003542.1:0-17181 GCA_034687865.1 Kryphioiulus occultus
CCAATATTTCTCGTAATTTTTCAAAAATTGTCTCTTGATTATTAATATTATTATTTCTTCTCACAAAATTGTGGGCTAGTTCCATCATTTCATCATCTATAATTTATAAAATTTCAGGCTTATGGTGGATTTGCTCGGATCATATCCGTAAAAATTGTTCTACTTTTTCGAAAAATTTCGATTAAGGGGTTTTCATTATCATTTCTTATCATTAGCATTAAGCATTAATTTTCCTCATGAAAAATTCACCTAAAATGCATTTTTTTTGTTAAAAAAATTTCGCCTAAGGCGTTTTCGTCATTATGAAGAATTTTTTTAATATTTCAAAAAAGTCCTCAAAACTGTAGTGTTTGAGATCTAGTGGTTTCAACCACTAATGTTCTCATCATTATTATGATATCAATACACTAAAAATCCAATATTTCTCGCAATTTTTCAAAAATTGTCTGTTGTTAATTTATTAGTATTATTATTTCTTCTTACAAAATTGTGGGCTAGTTCCATCATTTCATCATCTATAATTTATAAAATTTCAGGCTTATGGTGTATTAGCTCGGATCATATCTGTAAAAATTGTTCTACTTTTTCTAAAAATTTCGCCTAAGGGGTTTTCATTATCATTTCTTATCATTGGCATTAAACATTAATTTTCCTCATTAAAAATTCACCTAAAATGCATTTCTTTTGTTAAAAAAAATTTCGCCTGAGGCGTTTTCGTCATTATGAAGAATTTTTTACTATTTCAAAAAAGTCCTCAAAACTGTAGTGTTTGAGATCTAGTGGTTTTAACCACTACTGTTCTCATCATTATTATAATATCAATACACTAAAAATCCAATATTTCTCGTAATTTTTCAAAAATTGTCTCTTGATTATTAATATTATTATTTCTTCTCACAAAATTGTGGGCTGGTTCCATCATTTCATGATCTATAATTTATACAATTTCAGGCTTATGGTGTATTTGTTCGGATCATATCTGTAAAAATTGTTTCTTGAAATTATCAGGAAATTTTCCAAAAAGTGTGTGGAAAACCTGTAGTGTTGCTGATAAAGTTAATTATAATTACACGTGACATTTTTTATTTGATAAGTCAGAGAAAGTCAGGGACAATTGAGTGGTAAGTTTTGGTACGAACCATGTTTTAACTTAAAAAGATACATGATGAATCACTAGATACATCCTGTAGACGCCCAAACAGCTTGCGTGCTAGACTTACTTATTTTCCACTTTTTTCATCAAAAAAAGCTAATATTTCGTTAATTTAATATCAACGCAAGAAAGATCTCATAGTCAGGTGAGCTGGGGTACTTAAGCCCACATAGAAAAAAATAGGAAAAAAAACCTCGCATGATTTTTTTTAATTAAGCGAATGACATTTGCATATCACATACGAGCCGCCCTAAAAACAACCCATAAAAGCTAATTTATATTTTTTTTTCGGGGTCGAGAGGTATATGGGGATCGAGTTGCCACTTCAGTGAAAATTCCAGGCAAAAATAAATAAATAAACAAAGCTAATTAAAGAGGTTGGAGACCCAATTTCCACACTGTATAGGGAACGTTCAAGTATTATGTCATTAAAGTATTGTCACATTATGACCACCCCTTCCTGATATTACAGATGATGGATTTTAACCCATATATAAAAAGCTGGATGCCAAATGTTGAATTTTTACCCAAATTTTCATAAAAAAATAATAATGAAATCACAAATAATGAACTTGTACTCGAATTTTGATAAAAAAAATAATAATGATATATGAAATGATATATTTAACCCTTATGTACAAAACTGTATGCCAAATGATGAATTTTTACCCAAAGTTTCATAAAAAAATTATAATGAAATCACAAATAATGAATATGTACTCGAATTTTGATCAAAAAATAACAATGATATATAAAATGATATATTCAACCCTTATGTACAAAACTGTATGCCAAATGATGAATTTTTACACAAATTTTCATAAAAAAATTATGATGAAATCACAAATAATGAATTTGTACTCGAATTTTCATAAAAAAAATAATAATGATATATGAAATGGTATATTTAACCCTTATGTACAAAACCGTATGCCAAATGATGAATTTTTACCCAAATTTTCATAAAAAAATTATAATGAAATCACAAATAATGAATTTTTACTCGAATTTTGATAAAATGCATAATTATGATATCACAAATGATAAATTTTACTCGAATTTTGATAATAATAATAATAATAATGATATATGAAATGATGGATTTTAAGCCTTGTGTACAAAACTGGATGCCAAATGATTAATTTTTAGCCAAATTATAATAAAAAAATAATAATGCAATCAGAAATAATGAATTTTAACCCAAGTTTTCGTTCTTTATTTGAAAAATACTACGGTTACTTAAGTTACGTTAATCTAAGTAATTAGGTCATGCACGCACAACTGTGTCACCTGCCTTTACTCGATTTGAAAGTCTTGATATGAAAATCTTCAAGGTGGTTGCTTTATTCAAGATACTTCAGCCAAGTAACGTTTGTTTACTCCTTTCCAGCAGAGGGCTCAAAAACTGACCAATGACATCGTTTGTGCCATTCTGTGCCTTAGGACTGACTGTGAAGCAGTGGATTCTGGGTGTGTTTCGCGATATTTCACCACCAGGTGAGTAGTTTTAAGTGTGATCACTTAAATCCACATCCCGTTGCCTTTATGCAAGATGGTTTTATTTAAGTTAACTTAACTTTTACTGCACGTAAACGCATTTAAGTGACCATTAAGGGTTTATTTTATACATTAGTACAGTTGGCACACCTCGTTGTCTTTATGTAAGATGGGTTTATGTAAGTTAACTTAACTTCTACTGCATGTAAACGCATTTGGTTGATCCTTAAGGGTTCATTTTAAAACATTAACCTGTTTGTACTTTCCCCGCATTATATTCCAGTGCCATTTAACCATAAACGCCTACAATATGGCCAATAATGCCCTAAGCCCTTTGCTACTAAAAAACCCTCGTTTTTCGTTTTCCTACTATTATGACTAAACCACATTCCCTTTGTTTTCGCTCGTTTTTTAATGGCAAAAAACGCGTGTTAATACAAAGCGAACGGGCTTAAAACGACCAATAAGACGTTCTGAAAGCGGCCCATTCATGTCAGTCCCCTTCCCAAAATGGCCCTTTTTTATGGGCCTCATTTCCGAGAGGATTATGTCGACTTAGAGTCCAATAACGAGGGTGGAGGCCATTAAACACACGATTTATCTTCTAATTAAAATAATAATTTTACCCAGAAATCAGTTTAATAACACGCAAAAAAGGGCCCTGTTTCATGCTTGGGGCGCCCCCTGTGGCCATGCAATTCGCCAGAAACTCAGCTCGAAACCCTAGGCCCATACCCCGTTGTTGACCATTGGTCAGCAGTCGAATCGTCCTACCATCCCATGCTTGAATTCAAGCTTTGGTGCCAACCTGTTTTAAAAAATTTCAATTTTAAAATAATCGAACCATTTTTTATGCATGTCCACACCCCGATGACCAGCGGTCAGCAGTCCGATCGGCTACTCCTGGCATATATTCTTTACCATCACATGCCTGAATTCAGACTTAGGAGCAAATTCATAGTTTTAAAATCTTGTCACTGTTCAATCAACGAACAAACGAACTATTTTTATGTCCGCACTCAGATGACCAGTGGTCAGCACCAGGATATGCTACTCCTGGTATTCTCTACACCATCCCATGCCTGAATTCAGACTTGGGAGCAAATTCATATTTTTAATTTTTCACTGTTCAGTCAACGAACAAATGAGCCTTTTTTGTGCCACACCCTGATGACCAGTGGTCAGCAACCTGATCGTCTACTCCTGGTATTCTCTATGGTGAGCCATTTCTATACCATTGCTTGCCTGAATTCAAGCTTTTTTGCAAATCGATAGTTTAAAAAAAACTTAATTTGATAAACAATCATAATCTTATTTTTTCGGTCCACTCCCTAATGACCAGTGGTCAGCAGCCTGATCGTCTACTCCTGGTCTAATCTGTATACCATCACTTGCCTGAATTCAAACTTGTTTGCAAATTCATAGTTTAAAATTTTTCACTGTTCAATCAACGAACAAACGAACCATTTTTATGTGCACACCCTGATGACCAGTGGTCAGCAGCCTGATCTCCTATTTACACTCTAGGTATTCTCCGTGCCATCACATGCCTGAATTCAAACTTGGGTGCAAATTCATAGTTTTAAAACGTTTCGCTGTTCAACCAGCAAACTATCAAACCATTTTTAATATCCACGCCCTGATGACCAGTGGTCAGCAGCCTAATTGTCTACTCTTGTTCTAATCTACACCACTACATGCCTGAATTAAAGCTTTGGCGCAAATCGTCTTCTGCTCCATAGATTCAAACTTTTTAACTATTCAACCGACACAACTCAAACCCTTTTTATTTGACCCACGACACGATGACCAGTGGTCAGCTGCCGTGTATCATCACTCAAAACGTAGTGCCAAGTCTCCGCGTATCAAGCCTTAGTACTTTTGAAGTGTGTCCTGATTGCCACATTGCCAATCGAGGTGATCTCGCTTCCAATCCGGCCACTGACCACTGGTCAGCAGCGGTCGAATGGCGGAAAAGGAGCAGTCGTGAATCACGGGGGTGGGGGTGTCAGCCCTAGATTTTGGAAGTTTTCACGTCACTTAACTTTCAAAATGATGTGCTTCGATCCTCATCACCACTGGTCAGCTCTCGAGTGACCAGTGGTCAGCAGCGCGCACGTTGTCTCTCGATCGACGCTCATATTTACAACTTCGAAAGTTTTCCCATTATTAAAGAATCCCATTGTTCCGAGGCTCATCGGACGATGACCAGCGGTCAGTAGAAGCCATTGATTCGAAAAGACGTAAAAACGTCGTCCAGAAACACAGGACGATTAATTTGAGCTGGTGGTCAAGCGGTGGGAGTGATCGAGGGGGGCGGAAGTGACCGCTGGTCAGTCAATGGGGATTTCCGCTTCCGGGACCAAAGACAAAAGGAAGCTCTTCGCGACCGCTGGTCATCCGCCTGGATTTGGACACTGGCCAGTGGACCTAATGGTCATCCTTACGATTGCATTTGCTTTTAACCCACATTTCGGTTTGAATTTACTGACGGCATTAAATTGCGTTTTGGCTTTTGGTCAAACAAAGGGGAGAAAATAAATCTGAATGCGATTCAATTAGTCGAGAGCCCTTTGATGAATGGGGGTGGACGCAAATGGCCCTAATGGATTTTTTGCCAAGAAAAAAATTAAATGTGCAAACATGTGGATTTTTTAACGAAAAATGCAATGGCCAAGAATGACTGACCATTGTATGTCAGCACGATTTAGGAAGTTTGGTAATCCCATTTTCTGTGAATTTGAGTAAAAAAGGATCTGAAAAAAACACAAATATTTGTTGAAATGCATTTCTCTGAATTGAATTTATTTCGAAATAGGATTCTGGGAATGAAACTAATGTTTAAAATGCTTCAATATGCAGGAAATGTTTTTAAAATGCATTTATCCGAATTAAATGTGTTGAAAAATGCGTTTCTGTGAATGAAACATGACTTAAAAATGCATTTCTGTGAATTAAACATGATTAAAAAAATGGCTTTAATCTACATTTTTGAAAAATATATTTAAAAATAATTTCAACAAATCACCAAATAATACTTTAATCCACATGAAATGTTAAATACAATTCTGTGAATGAAACATGTTTTTGCAAAATGGTTTTGGGAATGAAACTATTTTTAAAAATGCTTCAATCTCCATTACATGTACTAAAAATACATTTATTCAAATTAAATGTTTCAAAATATATTTTTGTGAATGAAACATGTTGCAAAATACATTTCTTGTAAATTAAACATGTTTTCAAAATGGCTTTAATGTACATAAAGGGTTTTTAAAATGCGTTTATCCAAATGAAATGTATTTTAAATTGTGTTTCGGTGAATGAAACGTGTTTAAAATATATTTTTGTAAATTAAACATATTTTCCAAATGGGTTTGATCTACTTAAAGGGTTTTTAAAATGTGTTTATCCAAATGAAATGTATTTTAATATACATTTCAGTAAATGAAACGTGTTTAAAAATACATTTCTGTTAATGAAACATTTTTAGAAATTTGAAATATGTTTATCCAAATTAAATGTATTTTAAAATACATTTGTGTAAATGAAACCTGCTGTAAAAACTTGTCTCATTTCTACAGTATGTATTCTAATTAACAGAAACGTGTTTTCAGAATGTCATGGATTTAAATTTAACAGATTTCCCCAAATTAAATTTATATTAAGTTTAAAATTTATTTCTGTCAATGAAGCTAGATTTCAAAATGTGCATTATTGATGAACAAATTTTTAAGATGCATTTCTGCACTTTGAATGTATTTTACTCTTCTTTTACTTTCACTTAACACTTCTCAAAATTTAACATGATTTTTTTACATCTTACTTTTCATGCCTGGTAGATGTCGCCACTGTAGGCGTCAGGTTGGGGTGCGAAGGTCAGAGGTCAAAAATAATAACAATCTGATGACGTCTTCATATTGGTGTAAATTGGCCCCGGTAGTCGTAGTTGCGTTGCGCTAAGATAATCAGAATTAGATTAACGGATGGCCAAGTCAAAGCAATTACTTTGAGTAAAGCTCGTAAAAAAACCTAATAAAGATTTATCACCTTAGGAGCAAGGGTGTTGTTGGGGGGCCAAAACAATATTTTTATGGGCACCGCATCGCCAAAAGGGAGAATTAATTGCCATTTCGATTAACGGGCCGTTAAATGACCATTAAAGTCGCCTTTGGCTTTTTTTCGTCTTTTTCTTCTTCCTTCTTCTTCCTACTCATCATCATCTTTTTTTTATTTATTTATTTTTTGCTTATTCTGGAGGTCTTGTTTTACGAATTCGAAATAATGAAATAATATTTGTTCAAGCTTAGGTTCTTAGTTATTTTTGTCTTTTTAGTTCATTTTTCCCCAAATCAAAAATTCAGCAGAGAAATTTAATGAATTTATGAATTGAATAAATTTATGAATTTAATTTTTCGATGTTGTTTTTGGACGTGATTTTAGATAAAATGCTAGAAGGTATTGGTATGAAATGTCATTATACTGTTCATAGAAAGGTCAAAAAATTGAAAAATACCATAAAACAATTCAAAAACATGTAAAAAGACTTGCCTGGATTTGAATTTTTCAATTTTGTCTTTTTAGATCCTTTTACTTTCCAGATCAAAAATTCAGCAGAGAAATTTAATGAATTTATGAATTTAACTTTTTGATGTTGTTTTTGGACGTGACCTCTCCCCAGATGGAATTAGCTTGTTTTTGGATTTTTAGATAAAATGCCAGAAGGTACTTTCAATGAAATGCCATTATACTGATCATGGAATGGTAAAAAAATTGAAAAATGCAAAGAAAAATTTAAAAAACAGGTTGGAAGACCCTTAAATGTTTTATTTTTATTTTTTTTTATTTGCATTTTTAAATTTTGGATTTTTTTTTGGATTTTAGATGAATTGCCATTTTGCTGTTCCTGGAATGGTAAAAAAAATGAAATATGCAAATAAAAAAAATTTCCCTAGATGGAATTAGGTCATTTGTGATTTTTAGATAAAATGCCAAAAGGTACTTGGTATGAAATGTCATTATACTGTTCATGGAAAGGTCAAAAAAATTGAAAAATTCAGAGGTAAAAAGATTTACATGGGTTTTCTTAGTTTTTGATTTGAATTTTTCAATTTTGTCTTTTTAGTTCATTTTTTTCAGATCAAAAATTCAGCAAAGAAATTTAATAAATGTATTAGTTTTATTTTTGTTTTTTTGGAAGTGAACTCTCCCTAGATGGAATTAGATCATTTGTGATTTTGGTGGAAAAGTTCTGAAATTTAATTTCGGTCATGGAATTAGTCATGAAATGATATTCAGGTCCTGGAAGCCATGAAAAAGTTATGAAAAAGCCATGAAATTTACTTCAGGGTCAGGGAAAACCCATGAAATGTGCATCAGGTTCACAGAATTTTTGTCTTATTATTGATTCAGAAAATAAAAATGTGGGTTAAAATTCATACGTCGTTTTTTGCCCAATAATCTTGTCATCACTTTATTGTTGACTTAAACTTGAAGTGCCACTTATTCTAATAGGCATGGAAATTTTATTGAAGTCATGGAAAAGTCATGAAATTTGCAATACCAAATCCAGTAGACACCCTGAGATGGCATTAGATGGGTTTTGGATTTTTAGATGATGTACCAAAAGGTATTTGGTATGAAATGTCATTATCCTGTTCCTGAAATGGTCAATAAATTTAAAAAAAATACAAAAATCCAGGTAAGGGCACCCACACCCTGTACGTAGGCAATCCGTGCTAAGGTAGTAGCCTTGCTAGAAAGCCCTTAATTAGGGCGTTCAATGGAATGGTCATTTGGAATCAGGCTGGGGCGCTGAATAATGGATGTTTGGAGACAAAAGGCTCGAACTGACCATCCGTCTAATTGCGCCCGAGGGGTCTCGACCAATGGTCAAGCGAGGGGAAAACAAATAAGAAAAAGGCGAAAGGCAATAAAGTGGTCAAGCAGCGCCATCGAAATGCGTCCATCGAGTGTCCGGCATCTTTATAGGCCCATTAAAGGAACGATGAATAAACAAAGCGATGGTCAGCGATGGTCAGCGACGCTCGTAAACGAAAGAGAGAAGCAACAATTGAATTTCACCCAATCTGACCAATTTTTTTTTTTCCTTTTCTCCTTTTTTTTCCCTGAAGGACATTTGAGTGAAATTTTTCAATTAAATGACCAGCGAATTTGCTGGATTGAAAAGGACCTCGTTTAGATTGCAATTGACCGTAATGTGCCGAATGGTCAGTTGAAAGGTCGAACGATGCGTTTTAAGTCGATTGTGTTTTCAAATGTTGTTTATCTACAGCATATGTTTAAGACATTTAAGTCTTTAATGAAACTAGTTTTAAAACGCAGTTTTAGGTTAAATCGTGTTTGGAAATGCATTTTTCAGACTGAAACATGTTGAGGAATTCATTTTTTTTGAATGATTGAGACATGTTAAATAACATGTGTTTGTAATGAAGCATGTTTTGGAACACTTTTTATGCACGAAACATGTTATAAATTCATTTCTCTGAATGAAGCATGTTGAGAAATGCATTTCTCTGAATAAAACATCGTTGAAAAATACATTTTTTTCTGAATGATCGAGACATACATGTATTAAGAAACACATGTTTTGGTAACGTTGAGGAATGCATTTTACAGACTGAAACATGTTGAGGAATGCATGTTTTGGAACGCTTTTTTCTGGACGGAACATGTTTGAAATTCATTTCCCTGGTTGAAAAATGTTTTGAAATGCATTTCTCAAACTGAAACATGTTTTGGAACGCTTTTTCCTCGACCAAACATGTTTAAAATTCATTTCTCTGAATGAAACATGTCTGGAAATGCATCTTTATGACTGCACCATGTTGATGAATGCATTTCTCAAACAGAAACACGTTTTAGAACGCTTTTTTGGACGAAACATGCATCAAATTTATTTCTGTGAATAAAACTTGTTTTGAAATGCATTTTTTCAGACAAACATGTTGAGAAATACATTTTTTTTCTGATTGATCGAGACATGTTAAGCAAAACATTTTTTAGATTGCTTTTTTCTGGACGAAACATGTTTAAAATTCATTTCTCTGAATAAAACATGTTGAAATGCATTTTTCTGTCGGAAACATGGTAAGGAATTTACTTTTCAAACTGACGAAACTAATTTAAAATTATTTTCTCTGAATTTTCTCTTTAACGTGCAGAAAAATTAATTTTCCTTGATTACACATGTTTTTAAATAAATTGTTCTGCATGAATCTCATTAATGAGAAATGCAGTTTTTCTGAATGATCGAGACATGTTTTAATGAAATATTTTTAAAATGAGTGTTGTGAATGAAACACGTTTAGATTCAATTTTTAGATCAAGTTTAAAAATCATGTTTGAGAAAGTAGCATGTTTCAAATGCTTTTTTTTAAGTTACACATGTCGATAAAGGCGTTTTTGTGAATGAAAGAAGTTTTGAAACAACTTACATTTACGTGTACCTCAGTGCAACACATTTCCGTTTTAAATACAAGCTTCAAACGATGCATTTTTGGCCATGTTTTAAATCTCTCCGCTTATAACGAGGTTTTTCTAGCTAACTGCTGACTTACTTCGCTAAAACCGATTTTCACAATTTTTTAATTCTTTTCAACAGGATCCGTCAACTGTCGTTTTTGATCTGGGCCTGGGTTTTGACCCAGCCACGCTGAACTTCGTTATAACCGTTTCTCGTTTGCTGTTTTCCCGCAAAATCTCAATTCGCTATAACCGATTTTACCCTATTTTTCATTTCTTTTGACCTTCATGGTCATTCATGGTTGACCAGGGCCTGGGTTTAACCCAGCCACTTTGAACTTCGTTATAACCGTTTCTCGTTTGTTGTTTTTTCGCAGAATCTCAATTCGCTATAACCGATTTTCCCCATTTTTCATTTCTTTTGACCTTCATTGTTCCTTCATGGTTGACCAGGGCCTGGGTTTTAACCCAGCCACGTTGAACTTCGTTATAAGCATTTCTCACTGTTGTTTTCCCGCAGAATCTCAATTCGCTATAACCGATTTTCACCGTTTTTCATTTGTTTTCAACAGGATCTGCCAACCTTCGTGACTTCTACTTCCACAGCGTGGCGCTTCGACGTTGAGGGGGCAGGGGGGCGCACGAGGGGCCCTCTGACGTCACGCTTCCTTCCGCCCAACCACGTGGGGCTTCTCTGGCTCCTGATTGGTGGATTCTGTTCCCGCGCTTCCCTCTATAAAGGGCTGACACTCTTCGACTTAAACACCATTAGCGCCACGAACTGCTCAACCGCTCAACCGCTCAACCGACCTACAGACAGACGTTTTCAAGCTCAGACAATTGGGATAAATTTCGAACGAGGACCGGAAGTCGCTGAAAATTCGTTTAATCGCATCGAAATCGATAAGGTAAGACAAACAAATCTATTCTTCTGTTTGCTTCTCGTAGTTTCCCACATATTTCGCGTGTTTTTCGCACTTAAAAATAACTTCAGAAACGGTTTTTCGAAGAAATACTTACTATGAAAATAAAAAATACGGTTATAACGAATTGTAGCCTGGTTTGTTTCTGGAAAACTGTCTGACTGATGTTTATAAGGGTTTGTTCTTTGGAAATGGTGGTTTTACGAAGAAATAATCTTGCAAATGTTTAAGTAACGTGTTCAAAGACGTGGTTTTTAGCGATAAAGAAATACGGTTATAACGAAGTGCAGTAGATTTATTCCTAGAAACCAGCCGAACAAGGTTTTTTTTTGGGATGGTGGAAATTTTTTTTTTCGAAGAAATACTTCCTATATGAAAGAAAAATACGGCTATTACGATTTGTAGCCAAGTTTATTTTTGGAAACGTTTTTTCGAAGAAATACTTCCTATAAGAAAGAAAAATACGTTTATAACGAAGTCTTGCCAGGTTTGTTCCTGGAAACCAGTCTGACAGGTGTTTATAAGGTTTTTTTTGGAAACGGTGGTTTTACGAAGTATTTCCCTGCAAAAGCTTAAGAAACGTGTTTGATGATGTGTTTTTAGCGAAAATGATATACGGTTATAACGAAGTGCAGTCAAGTTTACGCAGAAACTAGGGTTTGGTAGGTGTTTATAAGCGCTTTTTTGGAAATGATGGTTTTACGAAGAATTTTTCATACGAAAGCTTAAGAAACGTGTTCGATGACGTTTTTTTTACGAAAAATGTATACGGTTATAACGAAGTGCAGTAGCTTTGTTCCTATAAACAAGTCTTGACTGGTGTTTTATTGGGTGTTTTTTGTGGGAAATTGTGGTTATACAGAGATATTAAGATTTATTCATTCAAAAGCACCTGAAGCGAGTTAAATAAAGTGGTGTTTTTTGCGAAAAAGGTATACGGTTATAACGAAGTAAAGTCAGGTTTATTCCTAGAAACCAGTCTTTACTGGTGTTTTATTTGGTGTTTTTTGGGGAAATTATGGTTTTACAAAGTCATTTAGAAATATTAATTCAATAGCGCCTGAAACGTGTCAATTGACATGTTTTTTGTGAAAAACATATGGTTATAACGAAGTGAAATAAGTTTATTCCTAGAAACCAGTCTGACAGTTGTTTTCTTAGGTGTGTTTTTTGGAAATGGTGGTTTTAAAAAGTCATTAAGAATTATTCATTCAATAGCGTCTGAAATGTGTTAAATGACATGTTTTTTTGCGAAAAAGATATACGGTTATAACGAAGTGCAGTCAGGTTTATGCAGAAACTAAGATTTCAGAGGTGTTTATAAAGGCTTTTTTTAGGAAATGTTGGTTTTAGAAAGAATTTTTCCTACAAAAGGTGATTTTTCTGAATGACACCTTTGTAAAAACACATTTTTCTGTATGAAATGTCCGAAAGACGGGTGTTATTATTCCCCAAAACAGTGTTTCAAATAATAATGCAAAGAAAATGCGTCATAAACTTATTTGCAAAATATTAGTCTAGCCTTTTTCTCTATAAAGTTTTGGAAGTTTATTTTTGCTAGGTGTGGATTAGTTTTTTACCTTTTTGGATGACCCTCGTTTGATTGGGATTTTATTAAGCTTTGATTAAGCCGGCGTCGGTGGGATTTATTGAAATAAGCTAAGAGGCCTCCGCTTCATTAACTCGAAAATAGATTGCGTTGCCAATTCGATTATCATCAGCTCAACGTATACTGACCAGCGTTCAATTAACGTCCAACTATTCATTTTTCGTGGTTAATCCATTTGGAATTAACCCAAAACTATCATCTCGTTATATCCGATTATGGCTAGGGATTAAGGGATAGACAGTTTTGTAATTTTTATAACAATGTTGAAAACTCCAAAATAGTGAACAATTTTGATATTAAATTCATTTAGTCCGAGTAAATCCCGTTTAAAATACGTATTTCTCTATAGAACCTTTTTTTTTAAAAAAAAAGCATTTTTATGTATGAGCCTGTTTTATAATACATGCTTTTTCTCTAGAACCTGCTTTAGAACATATTTTTCTATAAGAAACCTGGTTTGGGACACATTTTTCAAGGAAACCTTTTTTAAAACCTTTTTTCCGGTATGAAACCTTGTTTAAAACATGTCTTTCTGTATTTAGCATGTTTCAAAAACATGGTTTTGTAAAAATGAAACATGTTTTCTGTATGCAACCTGTCTTAAAACAATGTGTTCTGTTTGAAACGATTGTTAAGAACACATTTTCTATACGAGACCTTTTCAAGAACACTTTTCTCTGTGAAAATGTTGAAAAAAGAAATTATCTGAATGAAACCTGTTTCAAAAACATGATTTTTTAAAATGAAACATGTTTTCTGTATGAAACCTGTCTTAAAACATTTTTTACTGTATGAATCGTTTGTTTTAAACACATTTTTCTATACGAGACCTTTTTCAGAGAACAATTTTTTGTGTGAAAACTTTTTTAAAAGGTAATTTTCTGTAGGAACCTGTTTTAGAACAAACCTTTCTATATGAAGCCTTTTATAGATAACTTTTTGTGTGAAAACCTTTTTAAAACGTAATTTCATGTGTGAAACCTGTTGTGGAACAAATTTTTCTGTTTGAAATCATCTTCTTTCAAACACTTTTTTCTGATAGAAACAATGAAACATTTTTCAAACAACACTTTTCTGTGTGAGAACCTCTAAAACGCAATTTCTTGTGTAAAACCTGTTTTGGAACACATCGGAACATCATCTTCTTTCTAACACGGTTTTCTTATAGAAGCAAGCAATGAAACGTGTTTCTAACAACACTTTTCTTTGTGAAAACTTCTAAAACGTAATTTCATGTGTGAAACCTGTTTTGGAACACATTTTTCTGTATGAAATCATCTTCTTTCTAACACGTTTTTCTGATAGAAACAATGAAACCTTTTTCAAACAACACTTTTCTGTGTGAAAACTTCTAAAACGTAATTTCATGTGTGAAACCTGATTTAAAACACATTTTTCTGTATGAAATCATCTTTCAAACAACATCTTTCTATTTGAAAACTTCTAAAACGTAATTTTCTATATGAAACCTGTTTTGAAACACATTTTTCTGTTTGAAATCATCTACCTTCAAACAAGTTTGTCTGATTGAAGCAATGTAACCTTTTCCAAACAACACTTTTCTGTGGGAAAACTTCTAAAATGTAATTTCATGTGTGAAACCTGGTTTAGAACACATTTTTCTGTTTGAAATCATCTTCTTTCAAACACGTTTTTCTGATAGAAACAATGAAACCTGATGTATGAGAACGTCTAAAACGTAATTTTGTGTGTGAAACCTGTTTTGGAACACATTTTCTGTATGAAATTATATTCTGTCTAACACGGTTTTCTGACTGAAGCAATGTTCATCTAATCTGGATACGATTTAACCGGAGTTTGGTGAAACAACGTTAACCAACTTCGATTATTAAAAGGGTTTTGAGTTTGAAACGGGTCGAAGGACGAAAACGCCTCCCTAGACGAAAATTCAATTTGAAATCAGAACCAAAGCTCTATGTTTTAAGTTGATGTTTTAAAGGACGCCTCTCTTAAAGGGTCCTTTATTTTATTAGGTTGAAAATGTAGGCAAAAGGGAACAGAATGGAAATCTGAATTCACTCTTGAAGTCGATCTCGAAAACGCTTGAATGACCTCTTCTGGCTTCGGATCCAATTACTCTAGTTGGAGTTACATACTTGGAATTTCGATGCAAAGGTCACATCAGGAATTTTTGATGTTTTCAGACAACTCGAAAATAACTACGCTCTACAAAGGCGTAGGTTTTAGGAGAATTTTGTAATCTCCATTGAACTGAATCTGGCTTTTACTAAACTTTCCAGAAATCCATTGCTCTAAAACTGGTTTTTACAGAAATGTATTAAAATTCTTTTACTCTAAACATGTTTTTTTGCTAGAATTTACTAGTCAATTGATCTTACCTTGTTTTTGTACTTAAATTTATGGAAATTCTTTGCTCTAATCTTTTTTCTTTGTAAAATTTACTAAAATCAATTGCTCGACCCGTCAAGTAAGTCGATCAATTGATCAAAATTTGATTTTATACTAAAATTTGCTGCAATCGTTTACCCTAAATCTGTTTTTTTTTTAAAATAAATTTACTGAAATCAATTACTCTAAACCTGGTTTATTTACTAAAATTTGCTACTAACGACAGAGTGGTTTTTACTGAAATGTATTGGAATTCTTTTAATCTAAACACGTTTTACTAGAATTTGCTGTGAATTGCTCTAACCCTGTTTTTGTACTTAAATTTATTGAAATCCTTTGCTCTAATCCTGTTTTTGTTTTGCTCTAAAATTTACTAAAATTGCTTTGACCCGTCATTAAGTCAATTGATCAAAATTTGTTTTGTACTAAAATTTGCTACATTCGTTTTCTCTAAATCTGTTTTTTTTAATTAAATTTACTGAAATAAATTGCTCTAGATCTGTTTTTTTACTAAAATGCACTAAAGACAATCGCTCAAAACTTGTTTTTTTTGTAAAATTTATTAAAATCCTTTGCTCTAAACATGGATTTTTACTAAAATTTCCTGAAATCAGTTTCTTTAAACTTGTTTTTGTACTAAAAAATTGTTAAAATCCTATGAGCTAAATCTGTTTTTTCAGTAAAATTTACTAAAATGATTTTCTCTTAGCGTGTTGTTATACTCGAAACATAGTAAATCAATTGCTCTAAACCTGTTTTTTACTAAAATTTGTTAAAATCTTTTGTTCTAAACCTGGTATTTACCAGATTTATCTGCAATTAATTGCTCTAAGGTTATTTTTTACTCAAATTTATTAAAAAATCTTTTGTTCTAAACGTGATTTTTTTCTAAAAGTTATTAAAAATCCTTTGCTCTAAACCTCTAATTACCAACATTTACTAAGATCAATTTCGAAAACCCATGTTTTTTCCCTATAAATTTATTTAAAAAGCCTTTCCCTTTAAACCTGGTACTTACTAATTTACTTCTAATAAATTTACACGAAAGTGTGTGCAAAATTTCCAAGTTTTGATAAAAAAATTTCGTACTTTTCATCCCTGATTTCGTTCTGTTCCCATAAACCCTCTTATCAATGGACCCTGGCGGATATCACGTCATTAGCATAGTTAGGATTTTGGCAAATTAGCATACTTGACGAGGCTGTTCGAGTGAGTTTTAAGTGAAACTCATCGGGGATTCCCCTCCACCGCTTCCACATCCGTTCGCAGTTTGCTCTCCTCCTCCTTTTCGTCCTCCTCGAAGTTTTCATCAATTCCTCTTTGCCTTTTCTCTTCCACGTTTATCTTATGGGGCCCATTTTCGAGATTTCACCATATTGGTAGGCCATTCGAAAACGCAATTAGCTAATTAGCAAAACGTCTTTTTCGCGAAATAAATTCGAGGATTAAGAGCGGATTCGGTCGCCCACCAACCCTCTAAGGGGGGCTGTAAATCATCCAAATTTCATCTTTAGAAAGTCATTTTCAACTTGCAAAGAATGCATTGAAATGGCTTGCCCCCTGTAGGCGAGCTATCCAATCATGCACGGAAGCTAGTGTGGTTTGCCCGCCTTCAAGGGGCAGCTATCATAGAAATACATGTAAATGATTTTGGAGCATTTGCATCATTATATTCGAGCAATTGCTCTCGTTTTCTTCTGAATTTGAGGAAATGTTCTTTAAAGCCCACCACCCCACAAAGGGGGCAGTAAATCAACCAAAATCCGCTTGAAGAAAGTCATTTTCAACTTGCAAAGAATGCATTGAAATGTCTTCCCCCTGTAGGCGAGCTATCCAATCATGCACTGATGCTAGAGTTGTTTGCTCTCCATCTGGGGCAGCGGGCATAGAAATACATGTGCGATAAATTTGTAGCATTTGCTTAATCAGGGTGGCAAACAAGTCCTAAAAGTCCTAAATATTAAGAAAAGTCCTAAATACCCTAAACAATTGAACAATTGTTGTAAATTATTATAATCCTTGTACCAATTCAGTGTGAAGATGGTGGGAATTATAAAAATGTCTTTAAATCCTTTTTGCTGGACAAGCTGATGTTGAACATGGTTTTTCAGTAAATGTAAGCAGTGCCTAGCTGATAATCTTTT
>JAQGAF010003543.1:0-17179 GCA_034687865.1 Kryphioiulus occultus
TGTTTCGTTGTTACGTAAACTATGTAATGTATGCATTATTTTAGCTGTACTTTGAACAATGTACTTCATTTATTTTTTTTGTAAACGACAATTTTCATAGTGTTCACAGACTTTTTGTGCCAACTGTAGATGTTTGGGGACGTCTCCTTGCACCATCGCGCGTTAAACTGCCGAATTTGATGAGACGAGTCACGAGCGTGAGAGCGAAAATTCGAGGTGCAAAATTTCAATGTCGTAAAAGAAAATTTGCGAGGAACATTCAACACGCAATTGCGTTGCGTTCGAATTCGGTGCGGTTTTTGCCCGCAGGTGGCGCCATCCGTGAGCTGCGCTCAAAACTGGAAACCTTAACATTAACCAAACCAGAGCTTGGTGCAACCGTCTGAAATCGAGGAAATTTGTAGGTCCGTCCCATTTCGCCCATTGTTCGCTGGACCAGCCAGACTCAGTTTTAGTCGAGGGTGCCTTTTATTCGGCCAGGAGGGGGTGGCAGGGGACGCCTAATGGGGGTAAGAACCCCTGGAGGAAGGTGGGTCAGGGGTGGGCAAGTGGGGGGCGAAGTAACGTTTCGGGGGATTCCAAGGGAACGGGCGAGGGGGAGACGATGAGGGGAAAAAACCCTAATCGGTGCCTCGTTCCCAGCCTTACCACCGCATTTCGATTCGCACTCCGGCCTGACCCATGTAACAGGGTAATTCACTAACTTTTCACTTTTCCATTTTTATTTCGATATCTGAAATGTGGATGGAACATTGCAGGGTCCCTCTTTCGGGAAAGACAGGATTATATTCATTACGGTACTTCAAAAGTGTGAGGCAATTTGTCGAAATTCGTGAAAATGTCGGGGAAATTGAGATGGTGTACTATTTTTTAAAAGCATTACTTCAAAAGTCTTCAGGGAATTTGTCAAAAATTCGTGAAAATGTCCGGGAAACTGAGATGCCTTACTATATTTTTAAAAGCATTACATGTAGGCTACTTACAAAGTGCCAGGGAATTGTCGAAATTCGTGAAGGTGTCAAGGAAATTGAGAAATGGTTTACTATTCTTAAAAGCAATTAAAATTCATGGCAAATTTTTGAATAGAATTGGCTGTTAAATCTGTAATACCTGGACTAATTTTTTAAAAAGCGTTACCACCGCATTCGCTTATTTCACAGTTCTCACACTTCACTCTTAATTTCGCTACTCATTATTAAATTCATTACTTGGCATCTAAACTTCGAAAATGTTCGCTTACAGCATGTTAAAGTTCGATTCAGGGCTTGAAAATTAATACAGTGCACATGGTCTAGTATCGTGGATTAATAATTTATAAAATGTCGTGTGAAATGTCAGGGAAATCGATTTGAGAATTTGAGTGGGAACCCTGCATTGGTAATCATGGAGAAATTAGGGATGCTACATGCAGTTGTTCGTGGTTCGTAGCTTTCGTTGAGTTTACTCCTATTTTTATTTGCACCATTGTCTATATCTACGTTCCACGATTTTTTCGCTCGTAATTTTTGTATAAAAATATGTAATACAACGAAAACAAAAAATGGTAATTTAATTCTGGGGTGAAAAAGTGGCTATTTTAGCCTTTGTTGCTGTCTTTCTTGTAGTATACAACAGTTTCACCTGATTTTCTTTTGCACCCTGGCCCAATAACGTCAGTAATTTTTCTTGTATTTCCTGCGTGAGAAATACAGTATGCTGTATACATGTACATGTAATAGACCGAAAACACTGGAATCAAGAAATCCAAAAATGCTGTTCGAGAAACTAGTGATCTGGGAGCTTTGTCGTTTATTTTCCAGTTTTCGATGAATTTACACCCGATTTCTATTTGCACTAAATTTTTTCTCGTGATTTTTTAATGAAAACTATATAGGCCTACTGCGCCAAAAAAACATTTGGAATTTAGTTTGAAAAAGTAGTTATTTGGGGACTTTGTCGCTGTATTTTGAGTAGTTTTCTTAAGTTTAAAACATATAATTCCATTTTGTACCCTGGACGCCCAGCTACGCTTCGTGATTTTTTTTCGTAATTTTTTTCTGGAAAATATGTAATCCACCAAATAAATTATTCTTTAATTCTAGTGTTAAAAACGTGGTTATTTTGGGGTCATTCTTGATGCGTTTCTCGTAGTTTTTGACAATCACTGAGTGTCACCTGATTTTCATTTGCACCCTCTCCCAGCTACTGAATAGTTTTTGAGTGAAAAATAGCTTATGCGATGCACCAAAAAAACATCGGTAATTCCACTGTTTAAAAAGGTAGTTAAGTACTTTGGGTCTGCGTATAGCTGTATTTCTCATAGTTTTCGACATGTCACTAGATTTTCATTTGCACCTGGCCCTGGCCCCATGTTAACGCCAACCTTCTTCCATGACTTTTCAGCGACTTTAAGAAACTTTTACGGAGTCGCAGTTCTTCACCTTTTTCTTGTCAACCTTTGACTTCATCCCTTGTTTTCCATCATACGTAACTGTTAATATTTATACGTTATATTTAGCCTAGACTAAGTCGCTAAGGTTGATTGGTGAAAAGAAGGGCTCTAGTTTTAATGGTCGATTACGCTAATCGGAGTTGGGTGCAAGGCTCGGGAACGCCGTTAGCTACAGCCGAATTTAATCTAATTTCGTGAGCAAAGGATTAAAAAATTCTTGGCTTAATTAGTTCGCTAGCCTCGCGTTTTCTTAATTTGCATATTGATTGGGCGCGCATATTTAATTGAAAAGGCTCTGGCGCATCTGTTAGCCTCCCCCAGGCCCCCTTAAGCTGAAACGAGGAGACGTCCGAGGGGGTTAACCACCACTAAGGGGGGACTGAGGGGGCTCGGGGCCAAAATCGGCTTATTAACGTTTTCCGATAGGCTTCGAGCTCGTTACCTTCAGCGCCATTTTTAATAAGTTCAGCCCAACCTGGTTTCAAATAGGATTTCGTTAGTCTTAATGCTGTAAGGACTAACTGCGTACAAAGAAATATCAGAAAAATGCAAAAATAATGCAACGAAAATGAACTTATTCTTGGAATAGTCATGGTGAACATAAAAATGTTGTGTTAATTAAGTTAATTCTTGGAACTTTTTTATTAGAAATGCATAGATATTTACTGTTTTATGTACAAACGTATTTTCATTAATCGAAAAACTATATTTCTAAAATTGCAAAGTATGACGGTTTTGGGGAAATTAAAATTTTTGCGTAAATCAAGCTTAATCTTGGAACTTTATTATTAAAATTGCATAAATATTTATCGTTTTATGTAGAAACGTGTTTTTATTTATCGAAAAATTGTTTCTAAAATTGCAAAATATGATGAAATATCACGAAAATGTAGGCCTACATATAATGTAGTTTTGGTGAAAATGAAATTGTAAATTTTGTGTACTGGTCTACTCATTAAATATGCATACATTTTTTATGTAGAAACGATTTATTAATCAAAAAAGTATAGGCCTACACAGTATTTCCAAAATTGCAAATATGACGAAATGTCACGAAATTGTACATAAATGCAGTTTTAGTGAAGAAAAAAAATGGCGTAAATTAAGTGAAGTCTGATGAAGAAACGAACTTTCAATTCATCGTAAAACTGATTTTCAACAATTGCAAAATATTACGAAAATGTACATTACTTGGCTACTTTTTGTTCATGGCAGAAATACATTTTTTTAAATTGAAAAAAGCGGTTGGAATAATCATTAGGATGTTATTATTGTTGCCAGTCTTTGGAGTGCTAAAAATATACAAAAGCATTGTGGTTGTTTGCAAAGGAATAAATTCGTGAGGGTAGGTTTTCTGGAAAATGTCGATTTTAGTTATTTCTTTAGTATAAATTTGTACCCCGAATATTTATCATTCTATGCTCCTAATGGACGTTTTCATTTTAAAACCAGAAGTAAATAAATTTTGCTGTGGAAAATGTCGCGAAAAATTGGAGAATAATTTCAAGAAAAAATAAACAAAAATGGACTTTTTGAGAAAACCGAACCGAAAAGTTATTTTCTTGTAAGGTAGGCATGTCAGAAATTCCAAGATATCATTTAAAATTAAAACCATTTTTGGGCCATACATTTCGAAAACAATTCGTCTTACGTAACACAATGAAATACACGTGGGCCTGTAATTGATAAAAAAATCGGGTTTGAAATAATTTCTGGCGGAGGGTGCAAGCTGCAAATGCGAAGTTAAGCCTAATGATGTTTTCAAACATTTTGTAACTAGCTTTAGACGTGATAAAAATAGATTCCAGGGTCTTTCGTCACTTATTTGTCGAGTATTGTTTCGCTGACAGTCGTCTAATTAATGGCAAATAAATAAATATCAACCATAACTTTAGAAAATGTTAAAATGTGTAACATCAATTCTGATGTGCATTGTTACATTTGTGTCACCCTGTAGGCTTAGTGTTTATTTAGCACTTACTTGAAAATTTCAAAAAATACTTTTTAATTCCCAAGTTTATTTTTTGAACAATTCTACAATTTCACATTGGCAGTCTGAGTAAGCTTTAAAAGGAACCCTATCATGAACTACGTCTTTTAAATACAAAACTTAAATGCCAGTAATGGGGTGACACCGTGTATAAGTACAGGGTGCGTGACCCTGCAGCGACTGGGGTCACGGTGAGGTGAGGTGCGCCACCTTTTGGTAACTCGGCAAATTTGTTACCAGCTTTTTTCTTTGGCACGTAATTCGTAAATTGTAATGGAGCTCGTAGCTGGTCCCCCTTTTCGCATTACTTTCAGATAATTAAATTTAAATTAAGTTTTTAATGAATAATGGAACTGCTCCGCGCCGAAAAAGGCCCTTAGCCCCGCCACCCCTCCTTCGTTTCTTTAACCCTTGCCTATTTTCACCCCCTCCCAGATTTTCCCCTAATTTTTCGTGATATAGGGGTGTGCCCTAGGGGGAGCAACTGGAGTCCTAAAAAGATTTACTCTTACACTGGCCTCTACAGGCTTTTGGCTAAGGCAGGTGGCGCCACTATATGTTCGTTGCTGCGGTAATAGCACCAATAGTTTGTCTGTGCTATAACCACTGCTGTAGGATTTAAAAGGCAGATTACGCTAATCCGAGGATTGGCAAAGCTAATGTTTTTATTGACCATTGCTAGGAAATGACCGCCGGATTGCACTAAACTCCGATTAGCGTTGTTGGCTGATTAGTGCCGATTAAAGTCGGGTACGTGTATAATCGAAGATTACATGCACTTTAATCTCAACATTCGATAATAGTGCAACAGATTTTTTTTATTGACCATTGCTAGGAAATGAAGTCAAGAAACGTATTGCATCTAACTCCGTTTAGCGTTGTTGGCAGATAAAAGCTGATTAGTCTGGCATAAGCGAAGATTAGGCTACATATGCTCTAATTTCAGAATTGGTGCAACAGATTTTTTTTATTGACCAATGCTAGGAAATTAAGTCAAGAAACGAATTGCACCCAACTAGCTAATTAAAGTAGCTGATTAAAGACGGGTTTAATCGATGATTTAATTGGCGATTATGCTAATCTGATTGTCAGGATTAGCATAACCAATTTTTTTATTGACTACTACTTGTAAATTATTGCACCAAGCTCCAATTAGCGTAGTTGGTTGGTACACAAGTATATGTAGCTGATTAAATTGGGTTAACTGGGGATTTAATTGACAGTTACACTAATCTCAGGATTGGCACAACCGCTTTTTTTTGGCGGCTAGTTGCCTTGAAATGAATGCACTAGTCAACCTGATTGCACGAAACTCCCTTTAGCGTTGTTGGTCGGTACAAGTAGCTGATTAAGTTAGGTTTAATCGGGGATTTAATTGACTATTGCACTAATCTCAAGATTATCACTACCGATGTTTTTCTAGGCAGTTGCTTTAAAACGAATGCACTAGTCAACCTCATTGTACCAAACTTCGATTAGCGTCATTGGCCATTGCAGGAGTGGTGGATGATTAAGTTGGATTTAAGCGACGATTACACCGATGTCAGGATTGGCACAACCGAATTTTGTACAATTGCTTGGAATTGACTTCCATATAGTCCAGCAACGCATTACACCAAACTCCGATTAGCGCTGTTGGTGGAGTGTTGGATTAGTCTGGTATAATCTGAGATTTAATCGACATTAACAAACTAGTACGCTTATCGCAGGACTTTTTATTGACCATTGCTTGGTAGTGACTTTCCTGGTTAAGCAACGGGTTGTACCAAACGCCAGTTAACGTCGTTGACAAGTAAACGTGGCGGATTAAAGTCAGGCTTAATCGGGGATTAACCTAATCCTCGGGAACCAAGCGGTTTAGCGCAATTATAAAGCCATCAAAATGTTTCAAAAGTAACAATTAATTGATTTAGGATGCGGTGGGAAAGAGTTGAGCGCGCTTAATCGTGATTGGTGCTCTCGTAAAACGTGATTTCGGTGTTAATCATTTTTTACGAGCGCTTATTACGCCTTAACTTTTGATGAAAACTAGGCCTAAATGAATTGTTTTTATTAGACAATGAAACACGCATTAAACCAGCGTTATTCAAATGGCACTTTCGCTAGGAAAGCATGTTAGGGGCTGGTTGGGCCCATAAAATCCGCAAGGGGGAGCAGCTCTGAAGGGGTTTAGGGGACGCCTAAGCCTATTTTTCGAGGTTTTTTTTCCCAAAAACTCGTTGAGAGGAGGAAATTTGGGCAATTTGTTTTTTTTTTTTTTTTTTTTTTTTTGCAAAGGTCGTGGGAGAAGTAAAAATTAACCAAAAAAGTCGTTAGGCGAACCCCTGCCGGGGCACGGGGTACTGGCGGATTTCTCCAAAAAACAATGGAAAACATGGAGAAAGTTTTTCGTTGTTTCGATGGTTGACTTAGCGTGTTTTGCCATGGAATTGATTCTGCATTTGCCAAAAACTATTCGAACTATCGGTTGTTTTGAAATGGATTTTCGAAGTTGTAATATAAGTTGTCAAAAAATAAAGGGGCCTTAATGCCAAAAAACTAAACCTCTAAATTAGCTGGATTAAAACCGCTAAAATAATTTTTGGACCTGTAGATTGAGATGTTCGCTAGGGAACAGCATAATTTTTTAAGTTGTAAATGTTGCCGTTTATTTATAATAAAAAATAAATTGATGGGAAAATTCGGGCGCGTTCGATTTCGAGCGAATTGCACCAACTCGGTGTATTTTTTTATAAATATTATGAACGGCTGCATTTTAAAACATGCTGCTCTCTGGCGACCGGCTCATTCTATGAGGCAAAAAATAAATTTAGGGATTATAATAGTTTTTAGTGTATATCATATGCTCTGAAGTTTTTTGCATGGTGGGAATAGGCGCTTCATTTTAATGCGTAAAGTTTTAATGGGCCCCCTAGGCAAAGACGTTTTATTTGAAATTGCTGAAATTTGAAATAAAGGTTCTGGATAAACTTGTGATGAAAAAGAGACGAAAACATACGAGCATTAGCTCGTATAGTTAAAACATGAACAGTTAAAAAATTAACGAAATGCCAGCGAAGGGAAAAAATAATCCAAAAATGAATACATGAATATACAGAGTCTGGGTCATGTATTTAAGAAAATCATCTTGGAATAATGTCAGCTTTAGAAACTTAATTTGGAATTTTAACGAAAACAGATGAACTTTCTGAAAACCTTGAGTACAAAGAGGTCATTAGCATTTGTGGAGTCCGACAAATAAATTTAAAAAAATAAAAATTTAAGTTTGACTTAGTTAACAAATTTGGGAAAAAATTTAAAATGAATATTCAAAATGAACAATTTACAAGTTTAATTTGCAAAATTCGGGGTTCTCACTTTCGGAAAAGTCAAGGAAATGAAAAAGTGTCAGGGAATTTCTGGGAATTGGCGAAAATTCGTGAAAATGTCAGGGAAATCATCTTTTATAAAAATTTGGAATAAAATCGATCATCTTCCTTTTTTAAACCATGTAAAGTGCAAGGAAAATGAGTGAAAATTTGCCAGGGAATGTCAGGGGAATCGACTTGAGATTTTGGGTGTGAACCCTATAAATTAACAAATTTCAAATTTAATTTACAAAAGAATTAAAAAATTAACAATTCACAAATTTCATTTGCAAAATTAACAATTTAAAAATTTCATTTACAAGATCAACAATTTACAAATTTCACTTACAAGATCAACAATTTACAAATTTCACTTACGAGATCAACAATTCACAAATTTCATTTACAAAATTAGCAATTTGCAAATTTCATTTACAAAATGAACAATTTGCAAATTTCATTTACAAAATGAACAATTTGCAAATTTCATTTACAAAATGAACAATTTGTAAATTTAATTTACAAAATAAACTTACATAATCGACGATTAATTACACTGGTTCACTTTCAGTTTGGCACTAAACACCATCGCAGCTAATGAGCTATTTATCGTCTATTCCGTTTTGGGCCAGGCTAAGATTTTTTTCATTTTTTCGCATAATTTTTTTAATGAAATTTGGGAGAATTTAAAATGAAGATTCGATGACAGACGCTGTACGGTCGTCCATAAATAGCAGCACTCTGGTAACTGAATATCCAATTATTGCGAAGGGGGTCGTGTCTTAATTAACTCCGTTATACAGGGGGTCATGGCCCGCACCCAAATTTTGATAATTGCGCCAGAACGGAAGCCCAGAAATGCCTAATAGGGGGCAGCACTCTCGCTTTTAATTGGCGTTTTATTCGCCCCCATCCGCCATCTGTTTTTAATAAACCAGGGGCCTCCCCCTAAGCGCCATCTTTAATTAACTCCGAATTGCACCAACCCCTCTCTCGTTTAATTCCAAAATAGATCCCATGGCTAATTTCGAGACACCCGAAAAGGCTATTCATAGACCTTAGCCTAGTTTTTCGTAACTTAACTCCCCGGGCTGTCATTAAGGAGGCCATAAACTTGCGCCCTGTTGCACCAATCTACGGTTAGCCTAATCGGCCATTAAGTGCTGGTGTTTGGGTGTTTTACTTTCGCAAAATATGTCAGAAAAATCCCCGAGTGTTTGAAAAAAGTCGGTTTGAATTCAAGCAACATGGATGACTCTCGTTTACCTCTTCATTAAATCTCAAGCAATTTCCGAATCAACGCTATACACAGCCCTGGCTGTACAGTGTACATGTAGAGTAATCGATCGTTTGAAAGCTCGCAAAAACCTTTTGAGTTTCCCAAAATATGTCAGAAATACCATAGCTATGCTTTTTTATTTATACATTTTTGGATGAAAAAGTCAGTTTCGCACTCAAGCAAAAAGAATGACTCGCTTACTCCTTCACGATTCATCCTATCTCAAGAAGTTTCCGAATCATGCGCCCGGTTGTGCCATTCTACGTCTAGCGTAATCGGTCATTAAGAGCTAGTGTTCGGAGGCTTGCAAAAATCTTTTGCCTTTACAAAATTTGTGAGAAATAACCATGTTTTTTTGTTGTTGTTGAAAAAAGTCGGTTTTGCACGTACTCAAGCAACAAGGATGACTCACTTACTCACTTATTCGATCTCAAGCAGTTTCAGAATCAACCGGTTGTGCCAATCTCCCGTTTGCGTAATCAGCCATTAACAGCTGGCGTTTGGAGATGCAGGAAAATATTTTGCCCTCCCAAAATGTAAGAAATTCCATGATTTTGTTTGTTTGTTACAAAATCAGTTTTGTACTCGAGCAACTAGGATGTCTCACTCACTCCTGTCTCAAGCAGTTTCCAAATCCATATCTGCCTTTCAGTTCCTCGCTGGCGCCCCCTAGCGGATGTTCGCATGCAGTTGCAGCAATTAAGTTTAATTGGATCTGTAATTAGCGGAAGGAAATGCCACCTACATGGCGTGACTCAAGTAGTTTTCGAGACAACTCGTTATCGCCTAATGTGTTCCTATGGTGCGTCGGTGGCGCCCCCTAACGGGGTCTTGTCGCCCTCATTCCATTTCGGCAATTAAGCTAATTAGCTTCGTAATTATCGGAAGGAAATGCCACCTTTCAATATGGCGTGTCCACTGCCCAGCACATGTTTGGTTCTTTTTTCACCCCCACCCGCCATCTTGGACTTAGTTTCTCCTTACTCTAAACGATCTCCTTAAATTCCAAGGCGTTGTAAAGTGTCACCTTTTCTCACCCTCGATTGCTGGACGCTAACTCTCGTGTCCTTTTCACTCACCTGCAGTGTCCGAATGTCCGAGTTTCGCACCCGTTGATTGATGGAAACCTCCGCCATGGCACGCTCGTATCGCTCCGCCAGATCTGCGCGCCTTGCCCCGGGTGCAAAAAAAAGTGGCCGCCATTTTCCCCCCTCACCCTCCGCCCTCTGCTGCATGGGAAAACCTCCTCCTGGTCACGTTTAATTTAGGCCAACTAATTAATGGACATGGACTAATTGGTGTCGCTCGACGTCGCCCCCTCCTACCCCTGCCAGGTCAGAGGGCACGGGGGTTTTCTGTAGCTCGAAAAGTACTCTGGAGAAATGACGCCGTATTTACTGTATGTCATTTTCGCTACCAATTCTAGAAATTATGATAGGACCACTGGTGCTGGTCACTACGTTCGAATTTGTCTTAACAGGTCAATTTACACGAACTGATCTTATTAATGACTTCTTGAAATACTTGAATTGGTCACATGTAATGCTTGTATTGTCACATGTTCCAATACTTGAATTGGTAATTTTTTGAAATGTATTGCACTTCTTGTTACTCTACTGATGTTGCTCACTTCTTGATATTCTGATATTCTTGATATACTGATATTGGTCACTTCTTGTTACTTGTAATGGTCATTTCTTGCCATACTTGTATTGTTCACAGTACATTTTTCAGTAGCGCACTTCTATTGGGCACTTATTATTACTTGTAATGGTCATTTCTTGCAATACATGTATTGCTCACAGTACTTCTTCCAATAGCGTAGCCTACTTCCATTGGTCACTTCTTGAAATACTTGCATTGGTCACTTCATACAACAGGCTACTTCTTGTTACTTCTGACATATGCAACATCCTACTTCTAATGGTCACTTCTTGTAATACCTGTATTGGGCACTTCTTGGAATAGTGTACTTCTATTGATCACTTCTTATTGATATACTTGATGTGGTACTTCTTCGTCACTGTATGGGTCACTTCTTGAAATACTTGTTAAGGTCACTTCTTAAAATACTTGTTTTGGTCACTTCTTGAAATACTTGTGATAATTGGTGACTTCTTGAAATACTTGTGTTGGTCACTTCTTGAAATACTTGTGATGGCCACTTTATTCGAATTTGTTTAACTGGTCTTACTCTGGTCGCTTCTTGAACTGGCCTACTCGCAGTGGTCACTTCTTGAAGTGGGCTACATGTACACGTACAGTAGGCGTATATTTTTTATAGTTCGACCTTTTTTATACTGGTCACTTCTTGAAATGCGCATTGGTCATTTTACTCTAACTAGCTACTGAAAATTGGTCGCTAAACACGAGTGGTTACTGATTACTTCACATGAACTAAAGTTAGTGGTCATATTGGTCACTTCATTCCGGCCCTGTTCATTCGACACCCTTCTAACTGGTCATTTCTTGAAATACTAACTCATGCCCGTCACTTTATTCGAACTTGCAAAAGTAGTCACTTTAAGCTCGAATTGGTCTTAGTGGTGGTCATTTTCTGAAATATTCGTGTTGGTCACCTCACCAGAAATTAGCTGATGGGCAACAGCTCCGCCAACTTCCGGTGTTCCATTCACACGTTCTGACGTTCTTAACGCAGCCACCCCGCGTCGAATGTACAGGGTGTCGATCGAAGAGCGAAAAAACCAGTTCGACTTTTTATTTTTATTTATGAAGATGCAGATAAGAAATGGCGAGCAAAACAGTAAATTAGCCATTTTTTATCGCCCTGTCTCGTTAAGACCAGTTATTGAGCGTCTTGCTAATGAAGTGCGACTCGAGCGGGCTGACCACTATAGCTCGTGTCCGGTGATGCACTTTTTGTGTCCGATATTTATGAATGTCACTGACGCTAATTTATGGATTTTAACGCGTTAATAAAACCAGACCTAACTGATAAAACTGTCGGCACCTCCATTAATCAACGAAAGGAAAAAAAAATGAAGTGACGGAGGCCCGTTGGGGTGACGCGCCAATTACGATTACGGACCAAAATAGTCCTAATGATCTTTTTTAATGATGAGTAAGCCTATCTTTAGTTGCATCTACTATTACGCTTTTAATTTATCGCCAAAATACACGGTGCTGCAATGCCTTTGTTTAATCGCTGATTGGTTTTTTGAACTTTTTGGCGGAGTTTTGAACGTTTCGAAAATCTAGGGAGCGCTAGTGTCTGCGTATGAATCGTGGGAATGGGCAACAATCTGTGTAATTATTTAGGGCAGCCATAAAGTCTTTAAACGTAGGCAATGCGGCGAATCGATAAACAAGCTTTATGTTCATTTAGGTTTGGAATATAGGCCCACCCTGTATATCTGATATACAGGGTGGGCGATGAGGCTCGTGAAATTTGGGGAAACATGAAATTACGTGTGATTTGAACGGCTTTTGGATATGGTTGCTAAACAAGTACCTAATTATTCACAACAGTGATCACATACATGCATATTGAAGTGTAATATTGCGAATATTCTTGAAAACTGGATATCGAAATTTTAACATTGACAATTTAGTTTCCATGAACTAAACACCCCAGTCCGAAAATTACATTAGTGACATTTATACAATTTTCTTATTTCTTCTAAAAAAAATCTTCCAGTCAGGGCTTCATGGAAATTTGATATCGGAATTTTAACATTGGCAATATACAGGGTTTTAAAAAGTCATGCACGCCTGACCAACTTGTACAGTACACCTAATATAGACACTATATCTTAGCAATGTTAAAATATGAAAATTCAAATTTCAAAAATAACACTCATGAAAATTTCCCCAAATATAATTATACTTTTTTTTAAAAAAAAAATTCGAAATAATACTTCATGGTATCTGCGGTGTGGAAATCGAAATTGTACAGGGTTTCCACAAATTATACGCCCCTGACCAACTTGCGGACACACAAGTATTGATACAATAAGTCGTGACAATTTTCTACAACCTCGTAATTCTTCCGTTTTTTTTTTAACAAAATGCTTTCAAGAATTTCATGGAAATTGGATATCGTAATTCTTACATTGACAATTTATGCATGGTTTACACAGGTTATATAAAGCTAACTGACCTACGAACAAATTGTACTTGGGCAGTTTTAAAAATGTGGAAATCCAGTCTTGATAAACCTAAGCTTTCGAAAAATTTTCAGTTTTTGTTTTTCGTCTTATTTTTTTTTCAAATTTAAACAAAGTTACGTAAATTGTACAGTAATTGCTCAACAAATGTTGCACCCAACATGTTTTGTTTTGCATAAACGTTGACATTTTTGAAACAATTTCCATCGTAATCGTAATTGATTAAATGACGAGCAGCGCCCCCTACGTGTCGTTTAGGCCTATGGCCCAAAGACAAAAAGCGAGCTCTCGTCGTGCATAATTAATTCCATCTCATTTTAGAACAAATTGGATTAAGCAAAGCGTTTCGCAAAGGGACGGGCAAAAAAGCTGAGGAAATGCCGAAGCGGAAACGACTAATTAGCCGTTCTCAATTAATCACAATTAATTAAAACCGGTAACAATCAACGGCCAAGTACCCATGCCCTACACAAACGAGCTAATTAGACTACCCGTCTTCGAGCCCAGCTTCCGTAATTTCCCTAATTACGAGATTGATGACCGCTTGTACCAAATGCCGTTTAATTTAATCGATTGCACGAAATTGCGCTAGGCTTAATCGACGATTAGGTGGTTTTACCAGAGTTAAGCAAAGTTACCTACTGTAGATGCGACAATACCGTAGTTCACCCGCTGCGCCACCGCTTTTTGAATTGGCGCTAGTGTGCAGCAACGCCACTAGCGCCGCCCTAGCGAAACTCATGTACATGTATAACGCGTTGCACAACTTGGGAATGAGTGGAAAATACATAATTTGTTCCCCTATATAATGAGCATAATGATGATCAATTAACAATGTTTTTTTCCCTATCGCTAGGAAATAGT
Source organism: Kryphioiulus occultus (assembly GCA_034687865.1). Lineage (NCBI taxonomy): Eukaryota > Metazoa > Arthropoda > Diplopoda > Julida > Julidae > Kryphioiulus > Kryphioiulus occultus. The sequence goes on from JAQGAF010003543.1 coordinate 14,039, forward strand.
AGGAATTTAACATTGAACATTGATATGAAATGATAGCTTTACTCCTTTCCTACGAAGGGCTCTAATTTGAGCCAATAGCATCGCGTGTGCAATCTTCGGCCATGTTTTTCGGTGAGATTTATCAGTACTTTCGCTTGGTGGCGCTCAAGTGTAAATCAATCAACCAATGGAAGACCCGCAGCAGTTTACTGATGATATTTTCTGTTATTGTCGAATCTACAGTATGTAACTTTACTTGTATGTCGTTTTACTGAACTATACAACATCATATGAATATCCCATAATTGAAGGTGAATTATTATACATGTAAATCTTAATCTGAGATTAATTATCGATGTTTAATGCAACAAGTTTGATCCGAAGTTTAGTCGTTTGATTGCACGAAACCCGCTCGGCTTAATCGACCATTAAGAGGTTATACTGAACTGCATCATACACACTATACGGTAATTTAAGTTGAATTATTGATTGTTAAGTGCTAGCGAGCGCTAGAACTTAACGAAATTTCGCTTGGCTTAATCGACCATTAAGAGGTTTACTGAATTAGAATGCACACTCCATTAATTTAAGCTGAATTATTGATCGCTGAATTTAATCGACGATTAATTATCCATAATGTTGATCGATTGCGCGAAATTGAGCTCGACTTAATCGACCATTAAGAAATTTTACTTAACAGCATGCATCGTTCACACAGTCGCAACACAATTTAAGCTTAATAATTGATCGTTAATTGCTATGATCTTTAGAACGTAATCGAAGATTAACTAATTATCTGATCATTCCGATCGCTATTTGATGTTTTATCGAGGGTGGTTAAAGTTACACCGAACGCAGTTTACTTTAATCCCAATCGCACTCGGCTTAATCGAGCATTAAGAGATTTTACTTAACTACGTCATGCATACTCTATAATTTTCATCAGCTATTATCGATCTTTAATTGCGCTTAATTAATTGAAGCGTAATTTTCTTTAGCTGCAGTGTTTAATCGCCGATTAAGTACAGTAATAAAAACTTGTATTGACCGGAACAAAGGGAGGCCAAATGATATTAATCCGCCATGTTGCGACGCATGCGCTTTCCAAGATGGCGGCGGCGTATCTAATGTCGTCATTAATTCATTACGTAGATCCATTAATAGATTTCCCCTTTAATCTAATTCATGGCTAATTGAGGGGCGACGAGGAGGGGCGGGGATTATCGATTATGACGTCATCGGGGGGAAGCGGTCTCCTTTGAACTTCCGGGGGATCAATAATTCCGGATCCGGGCTTTTATTTATGTCTGAGGCGAAATATGGACGTAAAGCGAGAGAGGATCACAAAAGGAGGGGACGGGGAGGGGATAATACGTAGACGCTGAGGCGTGTGTCACTTAAGTGAGTAATCTTGACGTAAGACTCATAAAAGAAAGCAAATCACAACTCAACATTATCATCGATCAAACAGCATTACGATATAATCATTTTCTGCGACCCCCCAGCCGCCATTTTCCCCCACTCCCCTCCCTAGCCAATTTACTCGATCCAATCACGCGTAATGGCGCTTTAATCTTCAATTATTCCATGCTGCCTATGTATGCAGATTTTGGCCTAAGCCTAAATATGGATCCAGAAAGGGGAGATGATAAATCGACGTGTAGCATTTTGGGTAACGCCATAGCTACCAATCAGTCGAATTACAGCAGAACCTCTGTAAATTGACCACCCAAGGGACTGTCGCAAACTGGTCAACATGAGGGGGTGAACATATGGAACGAGGCTTGTACTGACACAATTTTAATTCCATGAACTGAATGTACTAACAATTTGCAGTAATCATTCATCATTCATGAATAATCTTATTAAAATGTTCAGAATACAGTACCTGCATTGCTAGTGTACTGCAAATGTATCAAGCAATTACACATATATAGTGTAGTAGTACTGGAAATTTAACGCTGAAACGCTGTAATGTACAGAAAGCATATCCAGATAATTGTCAGGTATATTATCTTGTATCAAATTCTGCAATGTTTTATTTTTGAGTTTCCAATTAAAAAGGAAATTTCCCCTATTTACTGCCAAGCCACCTTGTACTGAAGAGGTTCAAAATGAACTCTTCTACATGTACCTCTATAGGGACAACAGTATAAGTTTTGCAAGCAGTTAATAAATTTAATCATCCATGACATTACATGCAGAGAGTAAATTACTATTGTGTCATACATGTATAGTCCAAGTGGTCAACATACAACATTCAGCGGTGCAGGTGGTCAACATGTAGAGGTCACCTTCCATCGAGTTAAAATTGAGTGCCTAGTTGAACATTTTAAGTTAAAATGTTCAACAGGAAGTATGGCGTTTTCGATAACTCGCTCAGGTAATGCCATAACAACAATTAAAATTTCGTGAATGATACATGTACAGTAGATAACCGTGATGCTGAACTGAAATTTCAGTTTCATTGGCAAATATATCCGTGACGCTGAACTAATTAAATTTTAGTATTCTGAGTTCTACACAACTTGATTCTACACATCGTTTACACTTAGGCCTACTGAGTATTGATAACTAGTTCGGGTAATGCCATATCAACCGCTAATAAATTCTGGAATGACAAATAGCCTATATTCCGAGTTGGAATTTTGCGTTACTTGTTAGGTTTCCGATAACTTGGTAGGGGTAATACCATAGCAAACGCTGATACAAATTCGTGACTGACAAATGCAGATCGAACTTCAGTTTTAAGTGATTTGTTGCTGAGGTATTTCTATAGCAACCACTATCAGCTTTTTCTCGTGGTTAGCTATAGTTGATCAGATGACGTTTTGCTCGGGTAACACCGTAGCAACCAATAGATACATTTTTTGTCCGTCTAACCTGTCTCAATTTTCATTTGAATCTCATTTGATCTGTTTTTTTTTATTTGTAGTTTGGTTATTTCCTACCTGTTGAGGTACAGCCCTGGCAACCTTTCGAAATGCACGTCCCTTTTTTAATTATCGCGTGACGTCATGACGGTCAGAACAATAGCTGGCCACCTGTCCTTGTCGGCCATTTGTCGATTTCCTATACGAGCTACATGTACGCGTTCCACGTATTATAAGGCCTAGTCCATTACGACCCAATATATATTTATATAAAAAGTATATAAGCAAC
>JAQGAF010003544.1:0-17178 GCA_034687865.1 Kryphioiulus occultus
TCAGGACAGCACTCATTGGTAGCATTGTTAGTTTTTTAGGGATTTCAGGACTACACTTATTGATAGCATTGACTATTCTATGACCTGTTCTATGCATCACCTATCATACATGCAGTTATTACAAATTGAAATATTGAAATGGAGAGTAAGTGACAACAAGATGCATGCTGACATTTAATATCAGTACTGATAGTATAGTGATGAATACTAACTTATGTGACTACAGTCCATACTTACTAATACCACTAATACTAATACTTTATATAATAATCCATAGTGTTAAGTAGTGATATACCGGGTGAGTCAGAGTTAATGTACCAGTCTCTGCCAAATTTTTCCTGTTGCAAATATTTCCATGCACTCTTTTATGTTTGTTAGAGTAGCCCAGGGGACATTTAATCACCACAGGCACATCGTCATGGATGACTCCGGACCTGGTCTGCCGGATCCGATCTCTGGACCTATGCTCATGAGGTGGTTGGTGTCAATACAAAACCTGTAGATATTCATGTCCTTGTCACACCAAAAAAGAGGACACAATTCCATCAATAAATACCTGAGATAGGGCTGTATGGGTTTTGACGCATTTTATTCTGTTGACAACATGAAAACATTGTGAATAATGTTGTCATACCTCTGCACAGACTGTATGCCTGCTTTGGCTTTACAGGTTGTGTTTGAAGTGCTGACCGTTGGTAACAATGCAACTCTGCATTCGTGTGACGAGATTAATGCGGACATTGAGAAGCATCTACTGTGTGGCATGCATTTCGAATGCGCTGCGGTAGATCATCAAGGTCTTGAGGGGCAGTCTCGTATACCAGTCTTAATTTACCCCCAGAGGAAGAAGTCTAATGGTGTATGGTCGAAATGCATGTCACACAGTAGACGCTGCTATGCTTCGCAATGTCCGAATTAATCATTATTCACAATTTTTTCATGTTGTCAAACAGAATTAAATGCGTCATTTTGCCTTTTTCGGTTCACAGGTATCACAAAACCCATACAGCCATATCTCCGGTATTTATTGATGGTGTTGCGTCATCTTTTTTTGTTGTGACTAGGACATGAATATCTACAGGATTTGTATTGACACCAACCACCTCATGAACATAGGTCCAGAGATCTGATCCGGCGGACCGGGTCTGGGGTCATCCATGACGATGTGCCTGTGGTGATTAAATGTAGCCAGGACTACTCTAACAAACATAAAAGAGTGCATGGAAATATCTGCAACAGGAAAAATTTGGCAGAGACTGGTACATTAACTATGACTCACCAGGTATAGTGGCACACTGTATGATAGTTTAAAATTTTACTGCCTCAATCGCATTATTCATTTTTGGTGACGAACGTTTTTGGTGAACGTGATAATGATATTTTAGGATTAGTCGCGTTTACTAAACTTTCAAAATTTAAAAAATACATGCATTGAAAACTATATGACTAGCAAGGATTTATGCCTTTTCGGCGCATGTTATTGCCATCAAATTGCATCTTGCACTGTATGTTAGCTCGTATTATTGTATATCGTTACGTTTATGTAAATTCATACAGGTACATAGTTTGTCTCCAAAAAAGATTAAACTCAATCTTTTTGAATACCGATGCACAGTCTATTGGTCAATATCGCCAGATAAACCTGCATGACTTCGGGCACATCTGCTCAACAGCACACAAAACATAAATGCTGCACATGTATACTGGTGAGTACTGCCTCTAAGAAAATCCGTATCATGTTTTTAAACATTAAAAGAAAGCATGTTGGTGCCATATATACGAGGAGTTGACTGCATGCATGTTTATTGATTATTTTTGTATAAATAGCAAACGAAAATAACTTCAGTACTTTTCCGTGTGTGCATGTGATGTAACGTATGATTCCTTGCTATTCAATTTTTTAATTGGTTTTAAAATCCGAATTTTGTATAGGCGTTATCTGGTTGTACGAGCACGTAACGATGGCATTTCGCCATTTGTTTTCATAGCTACACTGCCATTCAGAATCCTTTCCTGACAATTGCAACTACAAATAGTGACAGCTTCAGCAAAACGACTAACATAGCGGAACACAATAAAACTTGAAAACCGTAGAACAAGTCCAAAATTTCTACCGCAATTAAAGCTTCGTGCAAAAGCTTCGAAGTAACGACAAACATGGGTCAAGCAGAAGTTAAGACTTATTTCATTATGAGTGATGGGGGACTTAACAGCATGCACGAAATTCAAAGACGGATTATTTCAGTAGAAATACATTATTTTACGAATGTACATGTATGAGGTATCTGAGCATAAATGGGTAATGTAGAACAGCTTTAAGCCCTTCTAATCTCACCTTGCGGCTGCTATATTAGCAGTGGATACATAAATCATACACGCACTAAGTGTAATAACACATTTTTATAATTTTCTATTCTCAGGAAAATATATAGATGACCCGGGGCTACTTGAAAATTATGATTTCGATCAGCTAGTTGCCTCTGGCAACTATCTCTTCGACACTTGGTATTTGATGGATCTGGCTAAGCCAGTCTTTAATGGCCTATAACGGCAAACTCCCGGAAATATGCTCCTTGTATGCTTAGACATGGGCCACCGTGCTGACAGCAAGGTTAGAAGCAAATCCCATCACCTTGGCAATGCTGCCATAGTGATTTGCCGAAAAAAAATCCAGTTTGCAGAGATGGATGACTTTCATCCTGAATGACCAGTAAGGCACATACAGCTGCGATTGTGGGTCCTTATGGACGCCCGAAAGCAGATTAACGTAATTGGGACCTAAATTATGAGCTTCCATGCAACGAGCAACTACATTTCAAGTAACGATAATTCGGCGGAAGTTCGTAGTTACCAAAAAAAAACCTCGATCACCAAATCATTGTTGATCGTTTCGGGTTGAAATCGGAATGGAAAAAGCATATTCGAGTTTCCAATATTTCTGAAAGCACTTTTGAGCGTAATCAAAGATACACACAGCACCATCTAAAAATTGATTTTGCACACAGCTGTTCTCTTGAAAATGATGACATTTTTCGTCCTTAGACAATGTTAGAGAAACTCCACATTCGGAACAACTTCCGCGTGGCTACCCGACATATACTCAATTACCTATTATACGTAAATACTGTATACCATAAACGAAAATAAAAAGCGTGCAACCCATGATATACGTAAACCGATTTTTATCTTCTACTATTTCATCGTCATTTATTCAAAATAAAAATACTGCCAGCTGGGGAATGAGCAGTACAGTGTATATCTTTTTAAAAGAAGCGCATTTTGTACATGTTTTGACAATCCCATTGCATAAGCAAAATATCAGAGAATGTTCCCACGAAGAATTTTTGTTAACATTTCAATAATTGTACATTCATGTATAAGGCGAATAATTTAAGAACACCCTGCATATCTGAAGTTCTGATAATAGGACATGGTATTTAAAAGCACATTTTGGTATTTTTAAAAGTGTTGGAAATTATTGAGAAGGAGAGGGGAAGGTATCAGGGTTTTTTTTCGTACGTTTTAAAAAACATAATTATTGATATATTTCTAAAAAGTGCACTTTTTTACTTAGATCTTAGATACTTAGATCAAACCACCCCTTTGCAGTTGCTCAAACTAAATCCGTAAAATCAACTTTAGGTAAGCAAAATGCGTTTCCATACAAGACTTTCCTGTTTAAAATGCTCTTTAACTCTGCATGGAAACTAGGTTCGTTTAGGTGACATTTCTGACTAAAATGTCTTAAAATGCACATGTATATGTAAAGAATATGAATAGATCCCATCACTTGAGACCTGTTTTCCATAACGTGCTGTTTTGGAAAATGCACCCTAACCCCTTATTCGTGACCAATTATTTTTTTTTTAAATGCCTTGAAAAGGATTCTTAAACAGAGGGCACTGCTGTCTGCTGGATCCGCCTCTGATTTAATACATTATTTACATCACTTGCCATAAAGCTATCTTTTTTAAGTTCAATTACAAAAAACATATCTGGTGATTATAATTTAACTTTATTTCGTTCGTTGTTTTGTGTGCATGCCTCACCTTTTAGCCTAAAAATCATTAACCAACACTTTTTCCACATTGTCTAAAACTTAGATGAGAAATTAATGATGAATGTTAGCTCATAAAGGTAATAACGAAGCGAATGGTATGAGAAAAACTGAGTCACAAAATGATGTATTGTAGATTTGAACTCAAATGTTTCATAAAACAGCCATGATGACATCATCATTTGACTCCCTTGTGATACAGATATAATGCCTGAACGTCTCATTCTTTGGTTTTTCATCCAAAAACAAAAACCTGAAGGGAGTTTTTAACAATTTATTTCTATACGTGTTAAGCTATGTCGTACTCGAAACCTAATCGAGCTATATTATGGTCAGTGAAGTTTCTTTCCTTCCCCAATCAAAAGTGTTGATTTTTCTAAAATGCTGTAGCGCGAAAAATATAAGATTGTAGGTTTGCAAAACGCTATCATTTCTATTATTTAAAACAGGCTGATCGATTGGTAGAAAGCAAGGGAAAAGATCAGTTGCTCATTTGAGCACGTTGCCAAGATATGCAGAAGGCTGTGGTGACATCGATTCTTTTTATCGCTGTTAGCTCATTCGCATACCCTGTATAACCTCAGCAGGATTATCACACGCATAACTATGCCACGTTAGAATTCCTGATCTTAGGTTTCTCTGGAAGCTTTTCGTGATACACCAGAAATCTATTCGTACTAGCTCTTTTTCCGGACCAGAGCTGCATATAGGTCGATAAGTACTGCAGAAACGTCACATAAAACTTTGAGATGAACCCAACTTGACAGTGGAACAACCCTGAGGGTTTGGCACTTGAACATATACATGTACACACCCAGAGTCATTCATTTTTCAAATGATAAAAGTCGTTAGTCGGCGTCTTTTAACCCTTTTGCTCAAAACAACTTTTACAAAATCTTCCCATAGATTGGGTGTCGTGCACCAAGGAACGAAGCCAATGAGGACATCAAGAAGGGACTTGATGCAAAACAGGACGATATCAGTACAGAACTTAACAGCAGCTGGTATTAAGTCATTTCACAAATTTTACTTCATTTCATGAAATATTAAGATCTTCCATAAGATCGCTGAATATTTTGAGAGAAAAAAATGCTGGACTCAATGATACTTTATCTCGATCCCGCAGGTCAAACCTTGGCTCACAGCTCCTAAACTATTACTATCTACTAGACCAGAAAAAAAAACTTTTTCATTTCTTATGTACTTGCGCGCTTATTACTTTGGTAAAATACACCTGTATTATACATGAATGTAATATAGTCTGAATTGTTGTGAATCACTGTAAACCACCTAATTATTTTTAAACTTTATGGCATATACCTTGCTCCTGAGTTCTTTCAGAACAGCTCCTTTTATATTCTGTCTTTCCATAATACGAAATGTAAGTTGCAACGCGTTCACACTGTCTGTGTATTAAAAGACGCAATTTTTTCATACTTATAAATACACCTTCGTTCAATTTCATGATGAAGGCCCCATCCGGAGTTGTATGCAAGATTTTTTGGGCAAAAACGCTGAAGAATTGCTTTGATAACAAATGACGTTAATTTATTTGCGCTTTAACTTTCGCATCTTTTTACATAAAAAACATGGATGCAATTACTGGAGCAGACAGAAATTGTTTCAAAATGGGCTTCTTTGTATAGTAGTCGTGAAATTATACATTCGTTTACATCATTTCGTATGCATGGATAATGTATGCGTGAATGTTTCTATGACAGATGATTTTAAATCCGTATTTATAGCGTTGAGTAATTGCACTAAGACTAGTAAAAAATGCATCGGCGCCAGGATGAAGGTGGCATTTAGACAGCAGTTGAAAATATATTAATGCTGAGCTCACCAAACCTGGGAAAATTGGATTTTTTTGCACAGCTATCCACTGTAAATGAACAATTAACTCGATCCGTGATCGGGTCTATGCCCTGCCTAATTAAAAATTTCATTAGTGGTTTTCATTCGATTTCTGCGCTGTTGCCCAGTCCACTTATATACGACTGAAAAAATGTGAAATATTGTGGCTATTCATTAGCAGTCTGGCATCAAAGTCGAGCCACCAGTCATTGATGTTTGACAACATACAGTGTAGGCGAGCGACCAAACCCACCTGTTTAATCATTACAAATCCCGAGACCCATTTATTGTTCAATAGAGCCAGTGTTCGAAAAAGCCTGTGTTTCCACCCATTGTCTTTCTCTGTAATGTGCATGTGCCGTTTCCGATGCTTTCCCAAACACCTGTTGGTCTGCAGTGCAGTAAACACTTCAGTTCTATTAACGTGTTATTGGTGATATTTCCCCAAGGTGATGATGTAGAACGAAATACGCAATGAAATTTTTTTCAAAACTAAGCTGTCTGTCCAGTTTTTCATCTTCCAAACTCGGCTGTGGATGATCAATTTACTTATCTTAGCGAATTGGCCCACAATTCACAATCTCGATTCTCATGCAGCAATGTAACAGGATTGAAAATGTACATTCTAGGAAGTAATCCCACGAAATTTAATTTAAGTCCATGTGTTGACAAGAACTTTTTTTCAACAAAAAAAAATTAACGCATTTTTTATAGTTGCAAAAATAATGTAGACTGTTCCGTCAATATTCGAAATGCAAACGTAACTTTAAATTCAACTTTTCTAAACAAAAATAGGCAGCATGATGGTGGAATGCAGTAATTATGGAAACTTAAAAACCAGCCAGGCGATAACGTCGCCGGGACCACTATCTGTCCCAATCAGACGGTTTCCATCAGACATGTTTTACAACTTCTGATTCCCATGGTGTTTATCTTATAAGGAGATGCTAGTGCAGAAATTATTGCGATGAAAGGTAGGTCCACAATCATACATTTATTTTTGTTATTTTTGTAGGATATTTGGTTAGAAGCATCAGGTCACGATAAAGGTCACGACAAAAACTTGGGCAATGTTGTTGTTCGCAGGCACACTTTTCCGAGTTTTTCTTTCCATGAAGTTTAATTGGGTTTTCATGTGACTCGTATAACTGAACGCCCAAAGGCACGTTTTCCCAATAATGTCATACAGCAGTATACCGTGCAATGGAAACATCTCCACTAAATCATCACACGCCCCAAAACTAGCACGCAAAACACTAAATTGAAATTATATTTGCAGCTCTTTTTTGTTTTTAATTTCCTGCAAGGGAACCGCTCAATTTGATGGAATCATTTAAGCGCACTTGATTGCAAGTGTGCTAGAGAGCAAGCAACAAATTTTGCATTTATTCATTTATATAAATGCGCAAACACGCGAATTAGCCAGGGCAATTTGTTTTATGGATGTGCAATCAATAAAGCCCGTTATGTCAAGTGTTTATTTAAATAGTTTAATCGATAAAGAAGAGTAATTGGGAGAGTACCTTCAACTTCCGCACTCGACTAGCGCTTCATAGTAAGCTGGAGCTTCATGGACTGAATTCTATCGCTCAGCGCTTTGTTGTTTGGACCGCACTTAGATTGAATGTAGTTTAGGCCGAGCTCATCCTTCTGCTCCAATGCAATCACGCTCGCCTCTTCCAAACAGCTGAAAATATTTAATCGCAACTATTAGTTGGTGGTTGATAAATTTATCGCCTAGATAACACGTTTTGGTAGAGGCTCCTACTTGAAAATCGCACTACAGCAACTATAAGAACTTCCCATGAGGGCGGAAGAACAGTTTAGAACTACGCTAATCCATTCACTTAAATCATTTTAAAGAAATAAATTTAGTGAAGCTTAGTGTCTCATGAGCCATGTTTTTGTTGTTCAGAAATCTGAAGCAGGGTGAGAAAGAAGTTCAAAATATGGACGACTACACACTGTGCAATGGGAGATTCCACCACTTAGTAGTCAATGGTTGATCATTTCTTCAACAAATGAACAAGTTATATCACAGTTTATGACACTCGTAAAATATCTACAGGTACTTCGAATTAGGTTTGCCACTCATAAAAAGCCCCTCTACAGTAGTTTAATGTTTTGATTGCACCGGTCTATCCCAGAAAGCTTATGAGGAAAATCCACATCTGAAGACACTGCAAATACCAACTTACCCAGCTTTCACGTAATATTTAATCTTGTTGGCATTCAGCACTTTCGGTAAATACTTCTGAGCCTCATGAGAATTGTGCTTTTTCATGCAAGCGTCGACCAAAGGCTAAATAACGGGAAATAGCACATGTTTAAGCGAGGTATTATAACCGTATGGCCACCAATCACATTAAACTGTATATCAAGAGAGAAGCTGAGCCTGGCTGACCTCATAACCAATTGGTGATTTTTTCCCAATTTTCTCAATTTCCGACCATTCACCTAATTCTGCAAATGCCTGCACTTTCGTCCAGCAATATCTGCAAAGGAATAACACTCGCTGGATTACTATAAATTGCCCATTCATCACAACTTGTAAAAATAACAGAATAGCATTGAGGACAAGACACGGTAGGACGACTCAGCCTGCCTTTACACATTACATACAATATACTGCAGATGTTTATATGTTGCACCTATGGCATAGTTTTAGCCCTTTTTAATGAGGTGGATATTATATATATAATAAAAGTAGTTTTATTAGGAAAATACTTCCCTATTGCGCGATATGTTGCGCTTCCATGTAGAATAAACGAGACAAGAATGTTTAATTGATGTAAGAATCAAACCAAACAAGGAGTCCTCACCGTTTGTCAGATACTTTGAAAGTTTTCCGTAATTCTTCTGCTAATTTAATTTGGTTCTCATGTAGCAATATTTTCAGGGTTTCATGTAATGATTTTCCAATGTAAGCAGTGTTGTTGAACTTTTCTGACAGCGAGCGCTGATTACGCAGTAATCTTATTTGATCTTCGGTTTGCTGGTAATTTGACAGATAACAGAGATTTATACATCGGAATGGAAATCATGTACAACGAATAGAGTGATTTTATCGTACATTTATCAAAAATTCATTACGTGACTTTCTGTAGGCGTCCAATACCGCTTGCAGCTCCGCAAGACGATGATCCACGGCCTAAAAACACAACATTTTAATTTTCGTTAGTACGAACATTCATGTTCCTCAAAAATAATTTGAGAAAAACGATATGCAGGCTCTTTAGTAACACTTGGGTGTTGAAACATATACACATACACCAGTTCACCAAGATAAAAATTCGACGAAAATGAGCAAAACTGCATGGCATAGCATTACAAAAAACTTTATTTTTTACATGCTGGCTTAATTTAAGAATTAAAATTACTGCAGCAATTGCATTTTTCCAACTGTCTTATAAATGTAGATAATAGAAGGAGGGCATATAAGCTACATGCAAACGACTGTTAGTATTATTCGGCAAGCAGGCTAATTACAGGATTTTAATTTTTGCTCGGGGATTACATTTATTATAGAGGATTACAGATTTTTCCCTGCCATAGAAAGGACGGACATAATGTCAAGGAAACTTCTTCCAAATTAAAATATATTCAATGTTTGCTGATATGCAAATGCTGCTTCTTAGAAACACTAAACACGTGAAATATACCATGGCTTAGAAGAAACCTTGCAGGGTAATCATTCCATGTCGCTTACTACAATAATGCATGAAACTAATTAATTCGTCACTACGTGAACTCGTTGCAATCACAGTTGGCATCCAAATGAAATTAATTTCTACCATACATGTTTCAGCTGGCAATTTTTTTTTCACATAGAACCAAAATCTGACCTTAAAAACTATCCTTCTCTAATCGATATCGCTCAATTGTGTTCTATTAATACCATAAATCTAAACTATAGAAAAGTTGTATTATAGGAAATATAATATTTTGAAAATTAATGACGTTAATTCTACAGGTGGTTTGTAAACTACTTGTTATGAAGCAAAAAAACCGCCTGACTTACTGTCTTCTGGTAACTTTCTATAACGCGAATATGTCCTTGCGCCTGAAAATTGTCCTCTTGATAATACAAGCCACTCAATTCTTCCAGATTTTCTGTACGGCAATACTGAAATTCGTTAATAATTATAACATTATGAAATTGATTAAAAATCGTAAAAATGCTAGCAACGGAATTTTTAAAATTAAAATGCAACATTTCAAACAGATGATATATAAAAAAGTCGTGGTTTGCTAAACCAATAAAGTAAAAACGCATGTGAACCATTAGAGGTGTGCTAAGAATTACACTGAATGACACAGATTCAAGTAGGGGCAAATTGAAGAATCAGTTCGGCCATTACATAGTTTAGCAAAATTTTAAGATAAAAGTCCAATGAATTTTTATTGTGCAGGCACAATAATTTTCCATTTAAATCTAGATCCATAATGTTAATTAATCAAGAGATAACTGGGGATATACCTTGAAGAAATTCTAAAATAAATTAAGATTTATGAAAACTAATATTACAAATAAGTTAAAATTATTATTTTGAAGGTAAAAGTTTGATCTTATTGCAATATATGCAGTTTATATTGGTAGACTTGTATTGTATGAAGTACTTAAGATTTCGTGATGGCAACCATCAATTATACATAATGCATATGAAGAAATAAAATTCGAGCAAAGTAGTGCAGGCTGTAATCAAATCCAAAATGGATGAGTAAGCGCACTTAGCCAGGATCAAGACAAAATATAAGGGCCAATTTCCCAACATGAACGAAGTAGGAAATATCGCACATGTTATACATTTAGTTAATGCTACTGCTTTAGCTATTTCAATACAGTAGTGTATATATAACGTATTCATAGCAAGGCTATATGGAGCAATTTTTATGAAAGCCCATAATGCACACATAGGATTCTGTTGACGATATATTTCTCTTCATCAGAGAATGCAAAGAAATCTATATGGGAACAAGTACACAGTACAAAACATGTCATGATAAAAATGCAGGAGGTGCCATATGAGAACAACTATAGTATTTTGTAAACATTTCATTACTTGTGAAATACCACAATACAATACGTTTATACGTTCTCAAAACTATAAATGAATGTTATAGTAAAATATGTTATTTATGAACAGATACAAGCATAACCAATCTGAACGTTTAGAGCATCTGAAATAACACTATCATTAAAGATTACATGATAAAAAATAAAAAGTAGCTTGTTTCACAATAGTGGCAACTTAAGGCGCCTAATATCAACGTAGTTGAAATGTGCAAACAGAACGATCATCAATTTTGAGTATGACAGAAGGGAGGAAAATAAACCACACAATGCCCACATTTTAATCAGCACTATCTTATCAATAGACAGAGTGACAGGTTCAATTCTTGGCTGGTATAACCCAGCCTATATCTTGAGGTTCAAATTCCCTAACATTGTTTTATTTGAGTCGCCTTATTTTCAATTAATTTAGTGCACAGAGAAACACACGAGTTGATGTAACAACGTCTATACGAAACCACTTACAAAGAAGGTAAAGATAATTAATACCTCAAATTGATTAAAGAACTTTTCTAATAAAAGCTGAAGTAGAAGAAATGCATGGAAATTAAAGTGGAGAAAATCATGATACTTCATTAAATTCGAAAATAAAAAGAGAAATTAAATCAATAATGAGTTAAGGATTTGAGAGACAAGGCCAGTAGCTAAAAGCAAGAGTATGGAAGAATTAATCACTGATGAATCTAAAGTGTATGGATGGTTCTTGCTTTAGAAATAACTATCAGAAAGATCCACGCCTTACCAGTTCTGGTAAAATTTTGCTTTATCGTCCTCTTAGCACTTTCACTGACCTAAACAAAGCAATCGTGACTAATAAAGGCTGGATTTACAAGAAATATGAAATTGGAACTTTGGAAGTAGACCGGAAAAAAACAGCTGTTATTTTTGAATATCGCACCAGCAAAAAATGTTTGTTCCAGTTCTATAAATCATTCCATGTCATCTCCTGTCCGCAATATGCTCCAGATACTTTCATAGACATTTTTGGCGTCAGTCTTAAGAGAAATGCGCCTTAAATAGAAAAAAACAGGGCAACTTACAGACAACAAATGCCCTCTTATGTACACACTTACTAAGCTGAGTCGCCATTTTTTATCACTTCATTATAATGGTTAAAATTTCAAAATATAGATCTGGTTACAAATTTTGAAATCCTTTCGATGATCTGCTGGGCATTCTGGTGCCAAGCCCTCATAACAAAACTACACTTTAGTAATGTAATTGGGCAGCTAAGACGCATTCTGATAAACATAAATAATCAAGAAAACGTATCTTTACTACTCACTGTTCCTAACATCACCCCTTACAAGCCAAAACATAAATTTCCAATAATTAGCCTGACAGAGAATTAAAACTTTTACTACTGTTTCGTTGCGTAATTAAGGCCGACATAATGGCTCATCTTCCATTATACAGCCTCAACACATCAATGGCTCTTTGTTAGTTCACTTAAAACTAACCAAACCATTAAAAGTGATTCATAGGCGTAATTACGGCATTCTTAAAACCAATCTTTCTATGTAAATTTAGCAGCTAATGCTGGCATTTACTTTGGCGAGGAGATGGAACCTGTCAATATCTAGACGCTGCAGAATTGCCAAAAAACAGCGGTTTATTGGTACAAACTATCTGCCAATGGCATTCGCTGTTTCATAACACAAATGTGCATATACGTGTAAATAACGTTTTTCAGCATTGAACTGGGTGAAATTTTATAATCTGAATAAATGCAAAAAAATCAACTAATTACTGAACGTTTTTTGTATATACATGTATAAGCACTTGGTACCATCTTCCGAATTACCGGTTGGTGTAATGCACGTGGAAGTCACTTTCAAGAATCGCACTGAGATGGATCATGGAACAGGCTACTGTATTTTAACCATGACCTATACTCCAGGTGTAGTCAACAAAACATTTGGCATAAATGGCATCATTGTACTCCCATCTCACTGCGAATTTACAGATGTGTTGTCGTTGCCACTATTACAATTCCAACCCTTTGATTTTTGAATTTAGAAATTTCCATGATAGTGTTCGAATCGTTCTTACATATATATTTCTCTGAATTCATATTTTAAGAGTTAAGACAACATCGTTCACTTTGTCCAATTTAAAAGTTAATTGGCAACTTCAGTAGAACAATCGCAAAAGAATAATTCTGGAGCAAATAATATTCAATTGCTGTCGTCGATCTAACAATATGGAGTAATTAAGTTTACAAAGGTAACAACTTTCAGTTCTCAACCAATGCATGGAATTCCAGCTGTTTATTACCACTTTGATATTTTATTATTTTTAGACGAAGTAAAGTTGTTTATACGCACACAATGCTGACATTTACAAGATGCTACACTTGTCAATTAGCTTGTTTATCTACAATAGATGAATGCCCGGAGCTTATTCTGTAAGGTTCACAATTCACAGAATTAACTTGAATTGCCAGCCATTGAAAGCTCGAAATGCACATTTTCCCATTATAATTAATGGCCAAGAGTCAAGAATGTTCCTGAAAGGGGGTTTTGTGAATGTTTTTAATTTCAATCCTCATTAGCAGTAAATAAAAAGGTTAGAAATGCGCATATCTTTGGGCATTATCCAAGTATTGTTCTTGTGAATTGAAGACGAATAAAAGTCGCTTTTGCTTCGACCCTGTACAATGTACATCCTCTGGTACAAGAGTATTACTGTAAATCTGTGATAAAATCGCTTGGAATAGTCCAAATTACTAATTGTGTAGTTTCTTTAACTGGAGGAAACATTGAAATTTTTTATTCTATTTATTCTATTCTATTAATTACCCCACAGTCCAACAAGATGATGACAAAGTGGTGTGGTAATCAACTCAGCCTGTGACTTCACTGTATACTTGGACTTAATTAAACCAACAATAGGGAAATTACAGGAAGAAGGACAGTCGTGGTCAATATTTGGGGAACTATCCAGGCATTTGCCCGGGGGACGGGAGTGTAGTGAACCGCGATAACCATAATAACCACAATCAGGATAGCCGACTGTAAAACAAAGCCGTGTATCTACATGTGCATAGCAAGGCAGGAGCGTTACGTCTCAGCCAGCCTTGTAAACTGGATTTATCTTGTAATGAACTTCAGAGGAAGTTGTTAATGTTATTCAGACATTACAACAAGCTCGGAAACTAAAACTTATTTCTCTTTACAGCCCGGCGGTAATTATAACTTTGAAATTTCAGAATAAACATTGAAGTGTTCATCATAATTTAACTGTTATTCAAAAGATTAAAATTGAACATACAATATGTGGATATAAATAATGGTTAAAAAGTGGAAAGAGCAATAAAACAGGCCCAAAGAATACACTATGTCATCCTAACACATCTAGTAGAATTTGATGTTGACAATTGTTAGCATACTGTCACCTACATGTACAATCTGGCGTTTAAACTATCCACCAATAGTTTTTTTTTAAAAAAATGAAAGTTCAACGGCAAAAATAACTTGTGATCTAATAATTTGTTACTAAACTAAACAAACCAAAACAACCTTAAAACAGGAGAAATTTAAAACATTTGGCTTACCTTGAGATAAAGTGTGTTTGCCACAGGAAATTTCCCTATTGTTTTCAGAAATTCAGCACGAGTAAGGACTTCATGTAGTTGAAGGATGACCGAAAATACTGCAAGTTAAAATTACATCAAAACATTATGTCAGGGTGAGAAATAGTCAATCAAAGTATGATTGGTTTTATCATCTGCTGATGCATTTTATCTCTGCAAGGCATATGATAAACATAATATGTGTTGGGTATAACTGAGTGGGCAAATAACCCGATCAACATTTGCGAATGCAAAGCGATTGTAGTAAATTTTCTTCATAAAAAGTGAAATAATTACTTAAATCTGTGTCGCCACTTTCAATTGCTTTACTAACAGCTGGCTGGTATTCCTTTAAAGTTAATAACAATGGAACTTGCTCCGACGCCCGTGGCTCATAATCCAATAACTGAAATCAAACATAGGCACAGTTTAATGTCTTTAAATTGGGAGTGTAGTTATTAAAATGGTTTGCACATTTTATGGCCATAGATAATTTTTGTAACATTAAAGATTTAGTGACTCTACTTTTGTTGCGAGCTGTTTTTTCCCACCATTTGATGCATCCAAAGCTATATCTGAATATGAAACTCCAGTTATGGCTCCAACTTTTTCAGCAATTTCTCTCGCCACTTGATCTTCATCTAGATGAGGTTGCATCACCTTAAATATCGAAAAAAGTTTATTACAAAATCATAAATTTTCATGTGAATTAATAACTAGAATGAAACTATTTAATAACTGTTAACAGGCATGCTGCACACTTGTGTGATAACTCAACTTCAGAATTTCAACTTGATACTCCAAAATTGCATTAGGTTTAAAAGTAATACCTGGACAATATCTTTTCGCTTAAAGTTTTAAAAATTCATTTTGAAAGAAAATGAAGTATCTAAATTTTCTGTATATTGACATATTTTAATCCCAAAGTAAAAAAAAAATATAGATTCCTTAATATAGATTAACTTACTTTATACTTGGCCCAATGAGATAATATTTTGCTAGCCCCTTGAGCATCAGGAATACGAAGATACTGACAAACTTTAATGCCAAGGTAATAATGTCGCCTCAGAACTAAACGGTCAATTAGCACATCCAAAGTCAGCTGCTCTAATCTTAATTTCATTTGTTAAAGAATACAAGATTTAAGGAACTGAGACTCTAAATAATATATTATTAGGATACTGCACATATGTCAATGGAATCCCCAAAGCATGGTCCCGAACCGCATTTAAAACACGGAGATTTTTGCACATTTTAACAAATTCCTCAGGATCTAAATCTGGCATAAAGCATTTCCCAAACGAAGCGGCCTAAGAAATCCTTTCCAACATTAGAATGTAAAAAGCAAACTTCCACTATATTGATATCAAAGCATAAAAAAAGACAAACCCTCAATAACATTTTCTGTGTTGAAGACAAATACTCATGACCAGCAGCCTGAATGCATTGGGTAATAGCATCTTCTAGCTGATCCTTAATAGTTCTTAAATAATCATCCGCACGATGGCTTTTTTTCTGAATTCAAAATAAAAGCACATAAAGGACGAATTTTAATAAACATTTACATTACTTAATTGAGCAAAATATATCTGAAAGTGTACCTAGCACAAAGCAATAGCTTACCTGAAATTCTTTTGAAGCTTCTAAAAGGATGGCGCCAGGAGCCATAGAACCAATCATAAAAATACTAGTAACAACAGCTGAAATAATGACAATAATATTAATCAGCTTTCTGGGTGACTTTGGACACGACAACATGCACCCCTTGGTTTGCATAATGGTGCCTACAGATATTGTCTTGCAAATTCTTTCACATCATAATTTCATAATTTCATATTAGTCAATCAACAGCTTTAAATTTACATGACTCACAAGGAACTTTTTGAAGAAATTCATGAGACTGATTTCCAATCAATCGTACTCCATCGATCTCCGGGCAAACACAAACAGCAGAATCCAGATAATAATTGACAAAGTTAAGATCAACAATAAACTTTAAGTAAGTTAGTTCAGAATGATACGTTAATAAGGACAAAAGGATATTTAATGTTGGTCCCATTTAACCCAACAACCATTAAAAGATTATCCCAATTGATCACAACAGCATTGCTTCCACACCTATTTTGAAGCCAAAAAGTGAAAATATAACTCAGTTGATTGTAAAACACCATTTATAAACTTCATTAACATAGACGAGTATAATTACCAAACAACCTGCCTTGGTCTTGTTGGCAATTTTGTGTTATATTCACAATAGCGCTTCTAATCAATATGTAAGACCAATATTACAGCAAAATAAAAGATTGCAGTGAAAATGAATTAGGATAGCTTAAAACTCACTTCTACATCTGCAGAACCAATCCACAAAATGTTGCTATCCGTAAGTAAAGCCAAATGCTTATTATTGCACGACAGGGCCATTTCAATTATGTTGTTTGCAGGAACAGTAAAGTTTGGGGTCTTCCGAAAAAAATTAAAAGTCGATTAAGTAACGTGTGAGACAGTTTCACATTGTAAAGTTTAACGGGAAGTTCCCCTCCCACCCTGCCATGTTAAAAAATTGAAAAAATTGTATACATAAAATCTCTGCGAATAATGAATAAATCGTCGTGATAATAA
>JAQGAF010003545.1:0-17177 GCA_034687865.1 Kryphioiulus occultus
CATAAAAGTAACTTTGTTCATATTTACTAATTTCCCCAACTGAATAAATGTATTTGTATCACTGTAACGTCAACATAACTTTTAAGAGCAGCATTATAAAACGCTTAGCGAGGAAGAAAGCTAGACTAACGTGCAAATACAAGTAATTGACAGCTAAGCCTAGGTGCATGCTTCGTAAACGAAAACACGAATCATTAAATACGTAGTGCTTGAAATAAGTTAAAATAGTGATTTTTAATGGTTGTCTTACCTCCTCTACGATATTTTGCTTCAGCTCCAATCCCTTTTTCCTTGTATTTGTCAACGAAACTAAAGCAGGAGCGATAACACGCACGAATTATTGCGCTGCACATGGCTATACTCCTTTTTTTGCGAAATCGGTAATATTCAGAGAAACACTTACTTTTCTTATCCCGTTTTGATTTTGGCATTTTGAATAACTACGGAAGTAACGTCGATGTAATTCAAGCACTTTCCACGTGCTTTCAATTCAGGAACAATCACACACACGCGAAATCGGTCTTTAGCTTTACCCTTGGACTTTGCCACCCACGTGGAGAATTTTAAACACGGACCGTGGACAGGATAGGTAAATCCTTAAGACGGAACGATTTGGTATTCTGTCTTCGGAATGAACTTGATCTAATTGAAAATGGTTTTCAGCGCGAACACGATAATAAATTGGTTAGTTATTTAGAAAATAACCTCCTTCTAATAAAATGTGAAGCCACTTGCAAGATACTTGAGCGCCCTCTATACTTTTTGGTGGCCATATTGGAACACACAATTTGATTTTCGCGGTTCTTTTGAATATTGAAATAAAGTTGACTTTGTGAAATTAAAATCAGATTTAATGCTTTAAATTTCAACTTGCATCGCCTTCGGTGAGTTTTCTTACATTTTTTAGCTTTTCATTATGGGAATCACTGAATAAAACAGGTACTGTTATAATTTATTCTACATTTTCAATATGACGTTTGTGGAAACAAAAACTTTTCAGTGACAATTTGAAACTACTGTCTAATATTAAAAATCAGTACACCAATATGTATGTATTAAAGTTTTATTTCTTCTAATTCCTGTTACGTTGTCGAAGTTCACCGATAATTGAATGAACCAGACAATGGCCTAAAATTATCAATAAAAGCAATACCTGCCTCACCATACCAATGCTGTCAATTTTAACCATTGCTAAGCTATGAAAACGTGTAAAGCTGATAATATTGGGGCTGATAATGTTAAAGAAACCTGTTTAGTTTCTTCGATTGGCACGCATTTTTCATATGGAGAACGCTAACAATTTCTTTGTAATTTTGACATTTTGAGAGACTTGATGCAATTGTTACGAGCGTAGTACTGATCTTAAATTGGTAGTAATCCAGGTTAATTGCATATTAAAACAAGCACACATTTTTCATATGGATAATTCTAAAGATTTTGTAAATTTAAAATTTTGAAAGACTTGATAATACCATTACGAGAGTATTACTGATTTTAAATTGGGCAAAAGGCAGCCAGTTGGTAAGTTTCAATATGATTTCACCGAATTTTTATTTCATTTTTTCGTTATTGCTATTTCAAAGTTTGCGTTATTCCAATCTCTCCGACGCCCCGTCATGTTCGACCCTGAAGCTGGAGCTCCAAGATGGCGTCGCGTCTGCGCGTATGGCGTCACTACCGCAAAAGCGTTGTCGTGGCAACGGATGACGTCAGCCTCCCTTCGGCCAGTTTCGGGGTCCCCGTAGAAGACCTTAGGAATCCGTAGAGACCACTGTGCTTGGAAAGAAGTGCCCGCTCATCGCCAGTCGAGTTTCGGTGGATTTTACGAAAACCAATTAAATAACGTAAGTCGAATTAAATTTTCCTTGGTTTCTCCTTTGCCATTGCCGTTTTTCGCTTTCGGAAACGCGTTTCGTTTGGCTTTCGAAAGCCGCTGTATGGGCAGGGCATGAGGCAGGGATATGTCTGGGTTGAGGTGGTGATGCGGTTGTGGTGTGGCCGCCATTTGCAAAGAATCATTCTGCTTGTGATACCGACGAAACTACGTCTTCATTTTTCCGTGATTTAGCAACAAAATGGATAAGGACGAGCTTGTTCAACGGGCCAAGCTTGCCGAGCAGGCCGAGCGCTACGACGACATGGCCGCAGCCATGAAACAAGTGACAGAAACGGGCGTGGAGTTGTCCAACGAAGAGCGAAATCTTCTGTCGGTGGCCTACAAAAATGTCGTTGGAGCGAGGCGTAGCTCTTGGAGGGTCATATCGAGTATAGAGCAAAAGACAGAAGGCAGCGAAAGGAAACAACAGATGGCCAAGGAATACAGGGAAAAAGTCGAGAAGGAACTAAGGGAAATCTGTTACGACGTTTTGGTGAGACGAAAATCCACTTTTTTTTTCATTTTTCTGCTTGACGCTGTGGGGGGAATGGCGATTTAGACCTAACAGTTTGCATGGGGTTTAAGCCTGATTTTCGCTACATCGTGTCATTAGCCTGGCGAAGATAAAATTTCCTCGCACTCTTTTAAGGGCTTGGCCAAAAATGGTTGCGCAATGGTGCTTTCTGGGTCAACGTACAGCCCGCGATTCATTGCGTTTCAGGTATTTTCGTATTTCGTAATGTCCTACAGTGTATTGCGTGGGCAATCAAAGATGGCCAACTCTGGATTTGAAGCGCCAGCATGGGTTTTCAAGCTGTTTCCATCTTTGGGATAGCAGTTTAAATTTGATGGTGAATAATATTGGCTTTGGTTTGGGCATTATTGCACCATACACAGCCCTCCTGGGGTCAAGTGGCTGCGTGACCCTACTAGGTGTCCAACGAGTTGATGAATGAAATGCCTCGTTTACGCCCGATTAAAACTGCATAAACCCTAAAAAACGGACTGACCCAAATTCTGGATCCTTAATTCACTCCCTGGCACTCCTATTTAGGAAAGGAAATGGGAAGGTGACGTCACTGCTAGCTGAGGTGGGATTGATTGCCCATCTCGCTTGACACATACCAAAGAAAAACGCGATAATTAAAAAACGTGGTAGTCTCGGTTTCCATTAACAAGTGTTAGTGGGAAATACACAGCAACACGGCATTGTGGTTTTGGCTATCACCTAGGCTGCAAAACTAATTTCAGTTCTGTGTGCCCTGTGGGTCGGTAAAATCAAATTTGTTCCCGAACAGTTTGGGTTTTCGTTAATGGGTATACAGGGTTCCCACTTTCAGGGAAATGAAAAAGTGTCAGGGAATTCGCGAAAATGTCAGGGATTGTCAAGGAAATTGAGATAGTTTTTATCAGCTGGTTGATTAGCTCTCATCTTTTATAAAACATGGTATATAATCCATTATTTTTCTTACTATTTTCGAAACATCTCGTGTAAATTGTCAGGGAATTGACTGAAAAGTTGTCAGGGAACACAACTTGAGAATTTGAGTAGGAACCCTGGTATACATTATTGATGGTCAGTGAAACCAAGTCTGGTTTAAATTAGTTTCAAACAATCGCTACTGCTAGGGTAAAATGCCGGTGGACATGAACGTGTTCCTGCATCGGTTTTGAGAAATTGCCGGCTGGTCTTGGCCCACATATTTGAACGGGTGGGTTCAAGGATGACCAAAGGTCAGAAGGGCTCCGACGTGGCTTGAAAACCGCACGTGTAGGTGAGGTTGGTCGAGTTGGCTTGAGGGAGAAAGTTGAGTGGGTCAACAGATCAAATATTAATTTTATGATAAGCGGAATTTGCTATGCTGATGCATGTGCTGTGTGAGGGAGACAGTCTGGTCACACAAGGTCAAAGTGGCGTGGTTGAAACTAGAGCAGTTGTTTACGGGATTGCAGGATTCGTACTTACCTGGACAGTCAAGGATAGTCAGGGAGGAGAGAAGTGATTTGGTAAAATTTAGTAGGCCTATGTTAAATTTTAGTATGCGTGCTGGATAGACACCTTAACATGCATTTGGTTTTCAGTTACAATGTACATGAAATTGCATTGTTTTGTACATTTATATTAGGATAAATGTAGTCTGTTTTAAAGATCACTCATATGATTGGAGGAAAAATGCTGTTGCAGTTAACCCTAAACTTATGACCTTTAGAAATGTATAGGCAGATTCCAGCCTATGATGGGCCTGGTGTCCAGCTGAGAGCAAAAGTAACCTTCGAGAGGGTATTCAGGATTTTCATAAAAACCCACTTTGGTTATAAAGTGGCACTTAAGGTTTGATGAAACCAGTACCTGTAGACATCTCGATGGTTACTTTTACCATAGCGTATATAGGTAGGCTTTTACTCTCAATTGGCTTTGGGCTATAACAACACGCCCCATAGACAAACAGTTTTGAACATTTTAATTACTGTATGACTTTTGCATCAGGTGTTCATTCCACGATTTATTTCGTGTGAAGTGCAGCAGTTGCTGCGACACGTTGCCATGGTTGCATTGGCAACATGTCTGGAGATGGTTACCATTTACTACTGACACACGACTGGGAAAGCAACTCTGGAAATCTTGTGTAAATGTTGAAGAGAAAAGCAAGTTGTTGCTCAAAATGTTCACATAATAGTTTAGAGGTGATATACAGAAGGGGGAGTAGTCACTCCCAGGAACGATAAACAAGTTGACATTTCTTGGCCGTTGTTCCTGGAACTGACATGTTAGTAATGTGAAGGACGATAAGGCGTAAACAACTGACGAAAGTGGTAAGGATTATCAGGATATCTTTCAAATTTTAGTTGACTGGTGTACGGTATCTGGCTATCTGCATATTTTCCTTCTCATCTTGCACGCAGTTCCCAATAGCTTTTCTCTGCGTTTTGATTGTCAAAAATTATGAATGGAAGCGCCCATTTAGCCATACATATCTCAGGTTTGTATAGCTCTCGTGTATCTACTAGATACGGTTTTTTTCCCCATGCAGACTCGAGTGACGTCAAGTGCAGTTGACATCATTCCCTCGAGCTTCGTTGACCTACTGCAAGGTGCGCCCAACCTGTCTTGCGATACATCGACAAACACCTCGGTGACTTTGGGAAATCTTGTGGTACATTTGGCCTCCACCCATAACTTCGGCACAAGGATATTGCGTGGTAGGCTTGGGAAAGACTCTCCATTCTTGGTGGGTGTCACTTGAAGGTATGCTGCTTGCCACGCTCGATGGCGTTACCTAACGTCTGTTGGTCAACGCCCTTCTCCTGAAATGATGTCACTTGCGCCGGTTTGTATCGAGCTGTAGGAGTCTAAATTGCGCGGTAGTTTACTCAGTTTTAAAAATCTGACTTTGGAAAGCTGTTGCACAGTTTGCCGGTGGAAGTTTCTAGCATGCAAATGTCACGGGTTGCTTTGTCTTTGCAAGTATTTTAGGATCGCAGTGTTGAGCAGCAGACCTTTGTATTTTTGAATTTGCACACAATTACAGAGCTACTAGGGTGATCTTGAAACCTGCACTAGGTGGGGAACTTGCAGTGTTGGTAGTGTGGCACTCCAACATACTGCTGCACCAGCCCTTTCCAGTTGGCATTCTGAAATCACATATTGACTTAATTTTGTGTTTGCGGTTTCAGTTGCAAAACTTGGATTGTGACCTTTGTAGCCCAGGTAACTGTTAAGCAGACGTGTGGCCACTGTGAAAAATATGAAAATTTATACCGTTGTGTGAAAAAATTGGGTAAAAATGACAATTTAGTGAAAAATTCATTGAAAATGAATTCACAAGAAATCACGCTTTAAAACTGAGGAATTCCCCTCCATTCAAGTCCTTAATGTCATAAAAAAACGTTTACGTCACATCAGTGGTAATTTCTAATGCATTATCTTATAAATCATTTCCATGAAATTACACTTGAAATCAATTTTTGGTCGAATTAAAAAAATATTCCCTATGACGTTCTCTTAAACAATGATATTATATTTTAAACCATACAATTTTTTTAGAAAAACAAGCTTGAAATCCACTATTTCTGGTCTAGTTTTGTAAAAAAAAATATCTATGGCGTTCTCAATATTGTAGGTGAACCGTGTCCTGTAGTTTGAGATGCGCCGATATAGCTTATGAAATAGTTATTTTTTAAAAAATGTGAAAGTTGTATACCAACTGGCCACATGCCTGATATACGCTTTCTGGAAAGTCAGGAAATGAAAAGGCCTTAGGGAATTCGTGAAAATGTCAGGGAAAACAACTTGAGACAGAATTCTTAAGACCGAAAGTCCCACTGTCGGCTTTCTGATACCCACCTCGAGGTTCTTTTATCCCAGAAAGCAGCAGTCCTAGCGTAGCTTAGTCTGCTTGTTAGCATTGTGTAACATGCTGCCCTAAGTTAACTTGAAGAATCTTAGTTTAAGCCATGCATGTAAACCTGCTTTAACATGATTTGAGAATCTGTGCAGAGATAGCTTGACTCAAGCTATTCAAACCAAGGAACTAGGTTCAGGGTGGTTATGTTAAGCACCTTAGATTTAATTTGGGACGAACACGTGACTTCCTGTTCCGTTATTTGTGTTAGCTCTGAAACCGGATGAAACCAAGCTCCCCATTCGCGCAGTCTCCAAATTTGACCCGAAAAGGGCGACATCTGGTTTTTTCTGACAGCTGTCATGGTGTAGTGTGCCCATGCAATACATCCTTGGTGGATTTTCGGTATATAACTAACCCATTTCTAGCAGATGCGCTATCTGAATGTGCCGTATCTGGGTTTAGTAAACTCAGTTTGACCACGCACCCAAGGTCCTTGCTGCTGTTTATGAAGCAGAGGATTCTGGGTGTTTTGCAGCATTTCACGGTCTAGCGACAAAAGAGGTGTGGTCATGTAAACCCACTAGGTTAACTTTGTCTGCATGTTTGGGAACTTAGGACACCTTGTTGTTGTGTGTGCTGAAAGAAATTCTCATGGCCCACTTTCGCTTTTCGTTTTTTCTTGTCAGAAATTCATTGGTCAGCTACTCTGTTCGTCTGATACTTAAGGCTTCCTGTTGACCTACAGTTGTTTTCTTGGATGAAAATTGTTTTACATAGACTTTAGATCGTGTTTACCACCATCAAAACATCGGTCGACAGGAAGTAAAAATGGACTTGTTTGAAAGACCAGCGCAAGGTCGTTGGTTCTTTGACTTAACCAAACAGTTTGCAAACATTTGTTTGGTACAGTACTGTACTAGTAGTTTAGATTTTTCCCGATCGTTCCAGACGCGTTTGATTACACTAATAGTTCATAAAATGAAGCCGCAGTGTTCCATCTTGTTCATAATTCACACTTTATTCTTGATGAACGCCAAGAACATATTAGCTGCCTAGCCCTCTCGAATTTGCAAAAATTGGATAAGTGTTTAAGTATTAACGGTTTGAACCATGGCGAGCAAATTTTGACTGACAGTCTACAGTAGTCACAACCGAAACATTGGACATTTGAAAAATGTAATGCGTCTAATTTTCCAGTTAGTAATCCCAACTGGGCTACCCACGTTCAAGTTTTTCACATGAAAACAGAGTTGCCACCCTGAAGACATTTCATATCCCTTTTGAAAAATAAACATATGCCAACAGAAAATATTTCTCTTCTAGCTCTGAAATGAGCTTCTCCTCCCCTTTCTTATATATGCATGGACCCTTCCCAGAAAATCACCAATGAACCATAATGCAAGCTTGAAGGTGGCAGCACCGTAGGTACGTTGTTAACATGTCAAGCTAATAGGCCTTTGGAATGGGAAAAAATTTAAATCTATTGTTATTTTCATTTTTTCCTTCCAGCTTTCGTGGCACGCATCTTTAAGCGGTGTTGGTTATCTGGAATTATGCGAATGGTCAAGTTCCTTTGGCTATCTGTGCCAGTGGATTTATTTCATTGCATTCCAATGTGTCTAGACCGCAGTCTGCTCGAGCACGGTGGCGATCAGTTCTGCAAAATTTACTGACCATACCCATTCATAATGTAGGCTTGTGACCAACGCATGCCAGGCCAGGGAGAGTAATCTGAATGGAATTGTTTGCGTTGCGGATGCGGATCACCGGTGCATTGCTATGTAATGCTTGAATGGTCTCGTACCTAATTGAATTGCTGCTCCCAAATTGTTGTCGCTGCAGCTAAATGCGCTCGCTTTTCCATGCGTGGCGCAAGTAATCTGTGGCCATTTTTCACTAAGTGTGGCTAGGGTTGAAGACCTTTCTTCAAGTGATCCTCGGACCGCAGCCTATAAGCCTCCTGTTATAACAGATAATGCTGGCTGTAATGCAAGGTAGTCTTGGCAAGGTTATCTTTGCTTAGAAATTTTAAAGAATGATAAATTGACAGATTCAATTGCTTGTTGCGCGTTGTTCATCAGCAGGAATGGACTGAAATGAGGCGTTGATTTGACTGATATGATCAGGGTTGCCACTGACCTGCAAAGTCAGGCATTTTGGATTGAAGTCAGGCAGTCAGGCAAAATGTGAAGGTATGGTGAAACATACAGCCTACTTTTAAACAGTATTCAGTTGTGTAGCTTACCAACCAGTCCTAGCTGCTATGATACAGCATTTATTGAGGAGTGGACAGACTTTGTGGTGTGTATAAACGGTTGGTTTTATTTTAATCTTTTTTTGTGAATTTCAGTTGCTTTGGGATCATTGAGTATTCATTTGGGTGACAAAGTTCCATGTTATGTCGTGCAAAGTCAGTAAATGATGTTGATTTTATCAGACAGTCAGGCAAGGCAGTTATAAGAAAATCGTGGCAACCCTGAATGGTGAAACGCATCTTGGCTGGGGTCCTTGTGTTAAGTCAAGCCTTTGGACACAAATTTCCATCACGTCATGGTCATGGCAGGTGAATATCTGACTATAGATTCTTATCTTGTTAGAACCATAGTCAGTTATTGTCACTGGGCCCATAATCGTGTGAATGCAAGTTGTCCCAACGTCAGTCTATGAATTCCCTGTTTATGTAGTCGGTACACCTCCCTCCATGGTTTGTCTATCATGAGATAAGTCTCACCTGTGTTTCTCAATGCTTAATAATCCCCTGTGCAATCCAGTTTATTTGTCTCTTGGTTGAAGTTTTATGCTGAAACCATTGATGCAGACATGATTAAAGCATCCAAGGGCAAGGTTGATCTACGATCGCATAATTTGCTGTAGGGCATTGCTTTGGTCTCGATTACGTACGTGCGGCGCAGTAATTTCAATGCACGTTTCTTATTCCTTTGCAGGGGCTGTTAGACAAGTACTTGATTCCCAAAGCAAGTAATGCTGAGAGCAAAGTCTTCTACCTGAAGATGAAGGGAGATTACTATAGGTATCTAGCCGAGGTTGCCACAGGTGAAAGTAGAAATAGTAAGTATATAAACTTTATTTTTTTAGTGATGTTAAAAGAAATATTCTAATAATGATTCAGGTCGTAAAGTATGAATGCAAGCTTACTGAGGAATGGCAAATCTACAGGGTTTTGTTGTATAATTTCATATTGAGCTGCTTTTAAAAATTATGTGGTCAAGGTGGTTGGTTGACCGGTTTTCTGTGTAAGAGCATTGTAGAAGCTGTGTGTAGTGAAGTGCGGTAAAACCATTTACATTCTTGAGATTGAGAATAATCTAGACAAAATTTTAGTTGCGCATCAAAGATGCTGCAAATCATCATCAATGTCAAATTCTTCTTAACTGTAACCTGATAAATGTGTGTGGAAGGAAAATTTGCAGAAGATGTTTTCGGTTATAGTGTTTTTGTACCCCCACCTGGTGTAATGGTAAATTGACAGACACAGGTTTCTTCAATGAACCAGGTGTCCAACTTTGGCCGTTCATAAGTTACAAGGACAAATATTAGCAACAAATGACACATTTGTAATACTGTTTTACAAAATTTGTCCTTGTAACTAATGAACGGTGAACGTTGGACCCTAGGTTCATTGATGAAACATGTCTTTCAGTTCCCTCTAACACCATGTGGGGTTTGTTACATGAGTTGAAATACACCCTGTATGTTATTTTTTTTTAAAAAAATGAGGATTGGAACTCCACATTTAATCAGCAATAATGGCAAGTGTTCTATAAAAATATCAGGTTTATCTCATTTGTGGGGTTAATATCATTCTGTGATTCCAAACAAACTGCGCCATCATTTTTGTATTTTGTATTGCAAAATATAACTTTGATGTTGTCTTTCATTCCTTACACATTATTCTTGAATTTCCACCCCACGTTATTTGGTCTCGAAATGCAGAATGTGAGATGAAACGTTTGCCCTCCTTTCACCCTTGTCTCTAGGTGTAATAGAGGATTCTCAAAAAGCTTATCAAGATGCATTCGAAATCAGTAAAGCCAAAATGCAGCCAACACATCCCATTCGGCTGGGCTTGGCCCTGAATTTTTCAGTATTTTATTACGAGATCTTGAACTCACCAGACAAAGCTTGCCAGTTGGCCAAGCAGGTTAGTCCATTCTCTTATATTTCATTGTTTGCTTTTTTGTTCTCTAGCCGTAATAGAGGATTCCCAGAAAGCCTATCAGGAAGCCTTCGATATTAGTAAAGCAAAAATGCAGCCAACACATCCCATCCGTTTGGGGCTCGCATTGAACTTCTCCGTGTTTTATTATGAAATTCTGAATTCTCCAGATCGTGCCTGTCATCTGGCGAAGCAGGTAATTGTACTTGAGATGTTCCGCCTCTCTCGGGAGCAATACCGTATATGCTAACAAGTGTGACGTCCTGTAGCTGTTAACCTCATAACCACCGTTCAGGCAGTCCTTGTACTGGTGACTTGTCTTAGGCATGTCTTGGCTTTCCTTGGAGAATAAGTGGGCACCGATGCCGTTTTTGTTTGTCAGTGTGCAGTCACAGGCGCATAGTCTTCTCTAATCACACTACCCTCTGCCATTTGTTCGCAGGCACGATCTCTTGCTGCCGGATTATGTTCACGTAGCTTTCTTCCCTTACCAATGTGTTTGTTCTAATAACTAAAAAACGCTGTTTTTGAGTGCTTTGAATGTGCCGTGCTTTGTGTTCTTTAACGGTTTTGTTTTCTTTACCAGGCGTTTGATGATGCTATAGCAGAACTTGACACATTGAATGAAGATTCCTACAAAGACAGCACGTTAATTATGCAGCTGCTCAGAGATAATCTTACGGTGAGTGGTTCTTGATTATGCTTGATGTTGACCAACCCTGACCAGTAGATGGATGATGTATATCGAGATACAGTTCTGAAATTCCTAGCGACCACGAGCATACTTTTCAAGTTTCACGACTATCTTAATGAGCATTTCAGTTTGCCGTCTTATTTATGAATCCTGGAATTGTTTTTTAAAGATTTCACTTTTGCGTTTTGTCAAATTTCACCTTTAAATCGCAGGGTGTCTACTGGTCATGGAAAAGTCAGGAAATTTACCTCAGGGTAATGGAAAAGTCAGGAAATTTACCTCAGGGTCATGGAAAAGTCAGGAAATTTACAAAGTAAAAATTTGGGTTTAAATTTTTGATTTGTCAGCTATTTTCGCAAAAAAAAAATTCGCCTGTGGCATGTTTTTGGCCAATATTCATTTGGCCAGTGTTAGATAATTTTTCTAAAAATCGTTATTTAGTCATGACAAAACTTGAACGTCCTCATAATCTAATAGCAATCCCAAATCCAGTAGACACCCTGAATCGTTAAAAACATCTGTCTCAATTCCTTCAAAAACGTCGACTAATGTTTCCATTGGGCCTTTGATAAATTTAAATGCTCAAGTAGGGATTTTCTATTTACTGTATGCTTTACGAGACAGGATTCTTCTGTGGGTAATCCTGTCTACACCCGTACGGGATCGTGGTCAGGGAGTTTGTTTAATGATCACTTATAATGTGCCAGAATTTGCTTATGTCAGTAGAGTGCACGAACACCCTAGGTGAGTGGCTACTTTGTTAAACCCTATCAGTAGCCTGTTCACAGCCTATTTGGATAAACTTACAAAACTTGTAAAAAACTGTTACTAATTGACTCGTTGTATTCATGAGTTTCATTTTCTTTCAGTTGTGGACGTCAGATACGCAGGGCGATGGAGATGAACAGCAAGAAGGTGGAGACAATTGATAACCCCCCTCCTCCAACCCGCCCTTCAAACTATCCCTTACTCTTTTCTTAAGAAAAACGTCCACTTCTGTCACTAATCCTCTCATCTACGAAATAGTGTTTCAGACAGCTACTGCAAAAAAATGTACGAAAAATTTATTATAAAGTTTTGTTGATCCATTTTTGCGGACCTTTCTTTGCCTGTCCTGTTTATTTTTTCCACACGATTCGTTCAGTTCTCATCCCTTTCTGTCCTTTCTCTTCCGACCTTTTTTGTTTTTAGTTGCGAGCCTCAAACACCTTTAGGCAATGCCACTTTTTAAGTTTTCCCTCCCACCCCCACCTGAGGATTGGCCAAACGCTTATCGGAATAACACTAATCGAATCTGGCCAAACCGTTTTTCCGTCTTTTTTGGAACAACGCAGATTTTGCGAAGATTTAAAGCATCTTATTCCATACGTTGCCCGAAAATTTGACCACTTTGAAGTTCAGTTCCACCCACCTGAAATATTCGGCTTTCCCAGTTCGTCGGTGCATTTTGCCTGGCATATCACTCGTTTAAATTTGTGCGTGCACTTTTTCTAAACCCCAACCATCCCGATCACTTATTCCCTACCGGAAGTGTTTTACAGTTTATATTTGTACTATTTTCAATCATGATGTCATTATTCTTTGTGAGGTTTTCTCCCAATGGCTGTATTCGCATAACGTTTCATTCAATCCATGAATAGTTTTCTTGCTAATTTAATCGACTTTCAAAAGTCTCGTACGTAGAAACATCTGGGTTTTGGTGTTCCTTTATCGGTCGATGTTACGTTTTTTTTTTTTTTGTTTTTTTTCTAAAAAAGTAAACACGAATGTGGGATTGGTGTGAATGATTTTTTTTTTCAAATTTTTGTTCCTGGCTGTAAATTCGACTGTTTCTTAAGTTATTTTCATCCCAGTTTAACCGCTGCCAGTTAGCTTTTAGTCTGCCGCCTCACATAGCCAAAATTATCCACTCGTTCCCATTAATAGTTCAGGCAATGCGTCGAAAAAGAACACGACCACCATAGCGTTTTGGCTTGCCTCGTTAGTCGATTCATGTAGACCCTAGTGAAGGCTGGTGGTGTACTTTGAATTTTATGTAGTGTCGTAATAAGTATTCCCTTCCACCCTGTCCAGGCTTTTTTCTATGTTTACGCTACCTTTCCCCCGCCACTGTCCCCTTGTTCTTGACGGAGAACAGCCACCAGGTGGCTGTGCGTGTGGCCAAGTCGTCTTTCGTTTGCAAAGAAACGTTCTTGTGGAGGATTATCTACATATTTTTTGTGCATTGTCTTTGTCAAATTTTCCACAAATACATTGCATTCTTAGGTGTGTCACTTGAGCGTATGAAACCCAAGGTTTTCTTGCTACCGAACGTTGGGTATTTCTCATTCTAGCTGCGTCACCAAAGTCAGTAGGATTTATGTAAACAGTAACGTTAAAAAGGAAGCATGGGGGATAAAATTTGAAAATTTTGACAACTTTCGATTGTTTGTTAGTTGTATGCGAGTAGTCTAATGTCTTGCTTTCAGTCGAAATATTTGAATATTTGAGGGAAAAAACGTGGGAATTTTGATCGGAGAAGAAAAATTGGGCATTCACATACGGTTTTGTTGCGTGCATGCTTGTTTTATATGTTAACAAAAGATGTAGGAAATTAAATCACTTTGTAACCTCATGCAGACTACGGCGTGTTGCTTGACCATAAATTAAAGATGTTCTAAACGCTCGGTAGGGCAGCCATGCTGCGAAATTCCTTAGGTACACCATTGTAATTAATTTAACGAATGAATATTAGACAACTGATGTTAAAAATTTAAGTTCGAGGTTTAATTTACCTGCCATCTCGATGACTAATTCAAGTTTTACTTTGTATCATCCAGTTCGGTTCATAGTTGGTCAGAGTTCTCAATGCAACTCAGCACTGTTGTATTCAGTCCTAATAAGTTATAAAATCGTATCCTGGTTACAAATAAAATGTCAAAAGTATTTGTTATCGATTTCTGTCTCGACTAAGTTTTTGACAATGGTTTAGAGAAATTGGGCTACTTCCCGTTTTCTTAAAATTTGTTATTACTTGCATTCCCTACAATGTAGGTAAATTTCTATTTTATATTTATAAAATTTCCAAATATATAAGGGGGAAAATGTTACCAATTTTTAGCCTGGTTTAAAAAATCCATTGCTGGGTTTATATAAATATGATTTAACAATTCTATGATTTTGATACAAGGGGATGGTGTATTTTGCTCGGACCTGGAGAATATGATTACTTTAACTTGTAACTCAGTAGGAATAATACACTGGTAAGTACAAAAATGTTTGATGAAACTATTTAAACATTTACATTTGAAAGTGCTACAAAGGGTTGTTCTGCTTATTCAGGATGAGGAAGAAACAATTAAGACGAGGATTTTAGCAGGCAGACAGCCAAAAGACCGATGTGTGAAAACTAGGGCCCCACTTTCTGTAAAACGTCACAGGTAAGTCAGTTTCGGTAACAAAAGTCTGGGTCAGTTTGTTTTCACCCTCAACTCCCCTTCAAAAAGTAGGGACCTAGTGTTTTGGCTAGCCATCTGCTAAAATGTGGAAGCAGCATCAAATTTAAATAGTATAATTGAGTGTAACACACTACTGTTTTACAGTGCCTCCAAAAAGTATTGGCAATATCTGGTTTTTATGAATTTCCCAACTATAACACAACCTCCACTAGCTTGCAATGCTGTGAAACCATTACAGTCTGCTGCTAAAGGTTCATACAAAGGTTTTTACTTTCCATAATGCTCCATTCTCAATGCTCCTGTGCCCAGGTACAGAAGCTGTGCTTTTTCTGTTTTTTGCAATCAGCAGTTTAGTTACCATTGGCCTTTACATTCGTAGGATCATGTTCAGAAATTCAGCAATTTATGAGATACTAATAACGACCCTTCTGGCACCCATGATCAGGCCTTTGTCAAAATCACTATAAGAGAGCTCATTTTGCCACTTGCACAGTCTAACTGGTCACATGCCAAATTTACGGTACGTTCAGACTGGTCAGTTTTTTTAAAGTGATAGGTGTTCCAAATGCACTGTTAATTCTGTGTGCATTTGGTATACAAGGGAAAAACCTCCCACAAACTTTGCAGCAGCCAAACAAAAATAGTACTGGCAAAATTATTAGTCTGCAGAAATTACTGTATGTACAAATTACACTATCAGTAGAAATTATTTAGGGTGTTTCTTCACTTTTCGAACAACGCACGTTTCCCACTCGATCCAACATGTCCTGATCTTGGCAGATTGCGTTGTTCCAATCTCATATTTTTTATAACTTCTCATAGTAAATAAGCCCAAATTTTCAATACATTGTTCCCAATTTCTCGATAACTTAATCCAGTGATGCAGTCTCTCTAGAAACCGAAAACTGCAGCAGCATACTTGACTGCTGTTACGTAGCATTTTTGTGATCAGTGCATAAACGATTTTATAATTCGCCAATACACTGACAGTACTTTTTTGTTTTGGGATTTTCGGTTTTTAAGTTCATTAGTTGACTAGCGCTAATTAAAACTGCTTCAAAGTTTGGAGGTTTTAATAAAGCATTTGATACAAAAGTTACATTTAAGTTTTTAATTAATGTATTTTTGTGTTATTCATAAACAAACAGTACATGTTTGTTCCATTCCGGAGGCACCATGATCTCACGTGAGGTTCACTTGATTGCATGTTTAATCAGTAAAAATCCAGGGAGACAGTATTTTTGGCAATGGTAAATGCCTTTTCTGGGAATACACCAACTTATTATTGAGAACTATCCGTTGATAACGTTACTTTTATTTGCTTGGCTCGAGTATTTGTTTGAAGGAACCGCAGTAGAAATTGAGAACCTACTAGATCAAAATATTTATGACCTTAAATTAACCTTGTGATCATGTTTGTCATTGAAAAACGCGCCTTTTCATTTCTTTGAAACGCAATTGGTGGGTTGAGGTCAGGTGACTTGTTGACGGGTGACGCCACCTAGTAGCCCACGTGTTTTGCGTGTTTCGGAATTCCATATCAGCATTTTAATTATGCCATGCTGTTGGATGAAACCTGGAATTCACTCGGAATCACGAAGGAGGAAATTTTTACCCAGTTTTTCTAAATCGCTAAGGTAATATTCTCATTTTATTTCGGGCTTTAGCACAATATTCATTCAGCATAGTACAAGCAGTGTTTGTCCTTTTGGTTTTTAATCTGAATTTGTTGGAGATAATCATTTTTTACAAGAGTAGGTTGATTTAAGGTCAGGATCTCCAGTGACTAGATACCTGAAAGCACATGCCTCATGCAAGTTCCGCAAAGTCGGGAATAAAAGCCTACAACAGAACTTTCCGGAAATCAAATTGAATTTATTTAGCAGAGTTTGTACATAAAACTAAATATTTAAAGAAATACTAATTGGAACATTAGAAATTGATGGCAACGACTTTGAGATGCTTTCTCATTCACTTTCCCAAAATTCAAACCGCCATTGCTGGATTGGAAGTGGTTGATGGCCGACAAGTGGAGCATTTTTAACATCCTTGGTTGAATAATCTCCCGGTGATTTCGTTTTTATTACAACGACCGGGAAATATTCGCCCAAGTATGCGATTGAAATGTGATCATCGTGGTGTCATCCAGAGCAGGCATCCTTGTTGACTTACAAAAACCGTACTCAGATGAATAAATTCCCGGTGACGGTTCCTCACTACAGTAACCGAGTAATTATTATCTGAGCACGAGTTTGAAATTTTCTTTTTGACGAAATGCATCTTTTAAACTACCGAAAAGAGCTACTGTACTTAAAATTTAATTATTCCAAAACTTTGTCAAATGATAATGGAGGTCCATATTGCATGCAAGGTCCACTGGAAAGAGCCGTTGTCCAAAAATCACATCCTACAAGAATACCTACCCGGTGATGAATATTAATTACAACGAACGGGAAGGTATTTCTTGGAGTATGCGTTTGAAATGCTCTTGTGCAGCTCGTGCTTCTGATTTTTTGAATTATTCCCGCTTGATGCGTTTGCATGAGTTTCGCCAGACGTCCGATAGAGGGCAATGGAAGCCTGATCCGAATTGCCATTTGTCGAAGCGCCGCCTCCTTGTAGAAGATGTCAAAGTAATGTAGGACAA
>JAQGAF010003546.1:0-17171 GCA_034687865.1 Kryphioiulus occultus
CAACTGAACGTTGTGCTCAATTTGAGCCTGTCAAGTGTCCCCATGACAGAATCGACTTTGTTAAAATGGATTTTAAAGTTTTACTTAGATAAAACCACCCCATTTGCAGTTGCTCAAACTAAATCTTTAAAATCAACTTTAGGTAAGCAAAACTCGTTTCCATACAAGACTTTCTTGTTTAAAATGCTCTTTAACTCTGCATGGAAACTAGGTAAATGCCTCATTTGACATCCATTGATAACATAACTTAAACGGTCCCATATTCCAATAGGCGTTGAAAAAATGTTGAAGACACGAGGCATTGAAAAGTAATGGAATTTGCAATACCAACAAAAGTAGACCTTGTGATCTAAACTTGCGTGTTCCATACGAAAATGTTGGTTCTTTCCTGTTTATGTAAAAAGCCATAGATTTTAGCACTCCTTACATTGTCATAATGTCATATTTTTGCATTTTCAGTGGTTAGGATGGTCAGGGTAATCTGTTTTAAAACTTGGAAAAGCCAGGCAAGTTAAATTTCGTCGCTGGATAACTTTTTTTTTTCAAAAATAAGTTTTCACACTTTCTATTTATTTTTAATTATCAAGTGCATTCGGAACTAATTATTCTCCTGGAAAATTTAACAGGGTGACTAGCAGTCAGAAAAACCTGGAAAAGTCAGGGAAATTCATGTCTGGAAATTTTTTGTCACAACAATTTGGATTGGTATAAATATCTCGGAAAACAATAGTGAACCCTGAATTTACCTACGTTTTCTAAACATTTCGCAACATTTTCTAATATTTCTTCTGAAGAATTCTCTAAAATTCACCTAAAAGCATTATTTCTGTTAATTTTTTAATTTCGCCTATCTGCGTCAAAAAGGTGTCAAATCTTCGAAAAGTTTCTTGAAATTGTCTGGAAATTTTCCAAAAAGTGTCTAGAAAACCTGGAAAAGTAAGGGAAATTGAATGGAAAATTTGGCCAGTCACCCTGATTTAATGCATTATTTGTTAAAAGTGTAATATCTTAGTGTTTTACCATTGATAAGTAAAGTTACATTACTATGCCATGGTGCAAACACATTGAAGTGCCCATAGATGGAGGTTTTGCTGCTGGCAGCGCCACCTGCAGGTGTAGTTGGCAGTTGCCATCGTTGTCAAACTTAATGGTCACCCCCCTGGACTCGTGTTGTCTCTTCTGGTGTCACCCCTGTGACCCCTCCCAATGCTTCTTGCCATTATCCTAAATGGGACGTTAACCATGAAAACCATGAAAACCATCGCTGATAAAAGATAGGCCACTGTTCGCTCTGCTGACCAGTGGTCAGTTGGCCACTCCTCGAGTTGTCTTCGCGGGGTATTGCCAGCGCCATCTGCCTCGTGCCGAAATAAATTTTCCTCATTTGCTGCCCTTAATGTTCATTGAAAACACTCGCAAT
Organism: Kryphioiulus occultus; assembly: GCA_034687865.1. Lineage (NCBI taxonomy): Eukaryota > Metazoa > Arthropoda > Diplopoda > Julida > Julidae > Kryphioiulus > Kryphioiulus occultus. Next base: position 1,421 of record JAQGAF010003546.1, read on the forward strand.
GTTGTCTTAGCGAGGGGTCAAGGTGCTGCCACTGATGGATTGACCACGCTGTTGGGAGGTCAATTCCAGCTTCGTTTGAGCAAATGCTGTGAAAAACCATTTCTTACAAACGCGATGAATAGCATTAATTTGAACGTTTGGACTTTTGAAATTGTCCTAGAAACTTTTGAAAGAAAACTTTTAGAAACTTGACAAAAAATCTTGAAAGAAACTCAGTTTTCCTTCGAGGTGCGTTTGGCTTTCGGTTGTTTATCGCTTTATTTTGGTTGTTCAGTTTATTTAATAATGAAAACTGAAATAATTTAAAATTGAATCAAATTGAACATGACTGGAACAGAGAAATAAAAACTTTATTCGTAATTACTTTATGGCAATTCACATGTACATGCTGTATACTTTTGCCAGATAGTTTTCATTATGAGCATTATTTCCCAACTGTGCTGTGTGTATTACTAAACTTATAGAATCATTAACTGCCCACTTTAAGTGTTCAGTTTTTGAATAATAATGTTTTAACATTAAAATCAACAAGTCTTTCAAAATGTACTGAAATGTTCCATCAATAGAAAGCATTTTTAATGAAGATCAAATCTTAATTTAGCTGAAAATACTTTTACAAAATAGTTTTAATTTTGAGCATGAACTGGCATGAACTACCCAACTGTGCTGTTTATATCATAACACTTATACAATCATTAACTGGTGACTTTAATTGTTCACTTTATTTAATAATAAAAAAAATGTTGAAATTTAAAATTGAAGATGAATTGGAGTTCAGAAATACGTATTCCTAATAACTATAAGAATTCATGTTTGGCATATTGAAACCAAATTTGTTTCCAAATTTTCAATGGTTTCAACAATGGATAACATCTTTAGTACATATATCAAATGTTAATGTACTGGAAAATACTTTTGCAAAATAGTTTTAATTTTGAACATTTTCTGCCCAATTATGCTGCAATTATGCTTTTATACAATACCAATCACAAAAGGTCAGGAATGTATACATTTACAAGTGTATGTATGGAATGTATACATGTATATATAATGAATTTACAGCATATTATACATCACTTAATTGCTAATACATATACATTACGGTAAACAATGTTTAAAATTTTCCATTAACTTTGTCTTAATTGAAACCATTTGCAATCTCAGAAACTGGTAATTTTTCTAAAACTGTTTATTTGAATAACCAACGCAAAAAACAAAGAATTCAAGTACACGTACAGAATGATCATGATTTCTTTTTTAAAAAACCTATTAATTGGAAGGAACAAATTTAGGATAAAAAATGTCACCAAATTGGCATTCAATGTTTATCGCAGTTTGTGTGAAAATCTCTTGATGTCAATTTTATATTAATTGACATTGCGATTAACCCTGATCAGTGGTTTGGCATCATAACTGTACCAGGACATATTGAGTTTCCACCGCATAGACTCCATATACATGAAACAAATTTTTAGGAATTCTTTCTTAGGAATTCTTGTATTTCTAACTAACGAACTTTATGATCACCCTGTACTCGTTCTCGTGTACCTTCCACCTGAGAAATTGGTTCAAATGACCAAGGCGTGACCCATGGATGCACACAATTGCTGTCGGTCCATTTAGCAATATTTTAAAAGCGTTTGTTAGGGGGAATAGTGCAACGTCTGTTTTCTGATAACTTTGTCGTGTTTTTTTCTTCTAAAAGGCGACATATGTTAACGGACACATTGCTTCTGCTGTCCCATTCATGATTCCTGGTTGTCCCTTTCGAAAGTGAATCTGCTTACGCCATATGTTTCACTTATACGCTTTCTTTTGACCTATAATCTCGCCGATCAGTTTAAAAGCTCGTTATATGCGATATCGTTAATTACTTCGGAGACACCCTACAGGTCGTTTAGCACAACTTTCACTTTAGTCGCAATGGAACCAGTGACGTCACTGATAAACTTCCCCTAGAGGTCGCTTCCACATTCATACTGGATAGCTAAAATCATCATGCTTACTAAACACAGTAGAAGTCGAACCTGTCTAAAATAATATCCTCACTGAATATTAGTTTGGAGAGGTTAGGGGCAGGGGCCTACCTACTTGAAAACTGCTTTTATTAGCCTAACACTGTCTACTGGGTTTGGTATTGCAAATTCCATGACTTTTTCATTACTTCTTAATTACTTTGCCATGACTTTGACATGAGTTTTTCATGACTGCAAAAAATGTTCTGTCTATTAGAATGCGGGGCAATTTAAGTCTTATAAATAACGATTTTCAGGAACATTCTCTGCCATAGCGATAACATGATTATTCTGCAAAAAAGCGCCGTAGGCGAATTTTTTTTTTTTTTTTTTTTTTGCGACACTGGTTAGCAATTCATGAATTTTAGCCCAATTTTGTATTTGATGAATCATTCAACGGCAAAAATTTCATGACTTTTCCATGACTTCCTGAATTACTTCCATTACCTGAATTTCATTTCATGACATTTCCATGACTTCCAAGACCTGAATGCCATTTCATGACCAGTAAACGCCCTGGATACACATCCATTGCCACATTACAAACTGTAGTATTAGTTTACGAAAGTAATGGAACCAATATACACCAACCTCTAAAATTATTGAATATCAGGTTATGGAGGTTTACTTGTTAACGTTGGTCCCACATCGAATCGGGACTGGCATCTGACAGTAGTTTAGAGGGCACATTACTTTAGACAGTATTTGTTTAGACAGGTTCTGCTGTTTATGTACTGTTTATTAGACATGTTTGCCTATAATACAAGTAGATATAGGGAAGGTTCAAGTATTGGCTTTTTACAAAAACTTGATTAATTTGTTATCTACAGTACATGTACTGTTTATAGTTGTACAAAATAATATCGCCAATGACGTTTTCCATTCTGAAGATTTGGTTTTTGCGACTAAAAAAAAATAAATTCGAGTCTGTTTCAGCCAATGATTGTCATAACGATCATGTCATTTTGCGATGACCTAATAATTGAACCTCCCCATATTTGCCGGTGTATTTGTACATCAACTGATATATATTCGGTAGATAGATTCGGAATTCTTGTCGAATTACAGTATGTGACAGTTCTGAGATTTAGTTGTCAAAACATGACAAATGAATGACATTTGATGAATTCTTAACAAATTTCTTAATTTAAAAAATTGAGCAGATTTTGATCCGCTCAAATTACGTAATACTTGAATGTCGTTTAATTAAAATTAGAAAGATAAATTTACAGAAAATTGGTTCAATCTCATATTAAGTCATGTACAGGTACATGTATGTTATAAGATTGTTACCACAAAAATAATGACGTAATACAACCCAACTAACTGTATAGGCAAATCTTGCACATGCCAAAAAATACCACAAATGCCACAGTTGCCACCTGGTGTTGCGATCTCCAAAAACAGTGGTTGTGTTGTATGTTGTGTTTGGAGTCGACATAATGGCAGCCTATTTGGTCGCGTGATTTGTGGCTTTATTTCGAAAATCTAGTGACCGTTGGGCAGTATAGTGGACAGCCACACATTAGGCTAATCCATCACCCTATAACAATTTGACCATCTAATTGTGAATGGTCACTTTTGGTCAGTGTGAGGGGGCGGGTAGAAAACAAAGCGTGGAATGGTTGTAGGGCTCGTGCCATTTTCCATTGTGGTTGGGCTCAGCTGTCCGCGGGGTCCTTGCTTGACCAGTGGCCGTTTTCCGCATTCATCGATATTTTCGCCCTTTTAAATTCGCTCATTAAGGCGTTGTCCGGACGACTGACCAGTTATTATACGAGCCATTTGAGCCCGGGCTTTGGTCATCATTCGCATTAGGGCTCGTAAAATTCTTGACCGTTCGCTTTCCGCGCTTGACCACAATAGAACGCGCACGTGACCTCCACGCCCCGATATTTCATAGCTGACCAGAAAACAAAAAAGGGCGAGCTAAATCCGCCATAAACCCCCAGTTGAGCCGCTGTCCGCTCGCTGGACATCATTAGGGAGTTGGGGAACACCCACGTACGTGTCAGGAAACATAATGGACTGGCCACAGGTGGCGCTTAAACTGCTCAACTGCTCAAATGCTCAAATGCTTAACTCGCTTAAAGTCGCAGAAATGTGTAAGGAAGGGGTTGGACTGCAAATGCAATATACAGTATAGAATCTGTCGAAAGTAATATCCTCTCTAAATTAAGTTTCATAGCTTAGTGAAACCTTTCCATAATGACCACTCAAGTTAGTCTTGAAAATGTCACCTGGCTGAGTACAACTAAACCTGTGTAAACAAATACTATTTAGAGTAGAACGTGTCTAAATAAGTACTGTCTAAAGTAATAAACAGAGCACATAGAAACCTTTCCATAACGACCACTCAAGAGTGTCTTGGAAATGTTATTAGGCTGAGTACAACTGAACCTGTCTCAACAAACCTGTCTAAACAAATACTATCTGCAGTACATAGTGTCTAAGCAAATACTGTTTAGAGTAGAACCTGTCTAAACAAGTACTGTCTAAAGTAATAAACGTATAAGTTTCAGAGCACATAGAAACCTTTCCATAACGACTACTCAAGAGTGTCTTGGAAATGTTATTAGACAGAGTACAACTGAACCTGTCGGCAGTAGAACCATACAAATAGTCTAAAAAGTAATATCCTCCCAAAGCTAAGTTTCAGAGCACAGTGAAACCTTTCTATAGCGACCACTCAAGCGTCTTGAAAATGCTACCAAATTGAGTACAACTGACCCTGTCTAAACAAATACTGTCTACAGTAGAACCTGTCTAAACACATACTGTCTACGACGATACTACTAATTAAGTTGTAGAGGGGTTAGGGATTGAACAGTGAGGGACTTTGTTGAGTTTAATTGAAGATTAGAAACTGCAATTAATAATGTGCATGATGTCAGCATTTGTATAGAGAAACATGACATAACTTTAGTCATTGAAACTAAACCATGCAAAAAATAACTAGTTGCGACCTTTTAAAATTCGAATTGCTCACGTGCGTTGCATGCACAGAAACGAGGAGTTTCGAACGTCGCCATTTCCGTTCGTTTTCGATGCAGTTTCGAAAATGAGAAACAATTTAATTCTTCATCGTATCCCGATATCAACATTTGTGAAGAGAAACATACAGTGTAGTTATGCACATGTAAACCATACAAAAAATCATTACTAATATTGTCCTTCGAGATAATGCGAGCCCTTTGAGGCCTCCGTAACTTAAAATTCGAAATGATCACGAGCGTTGCCATGGAAACAAATATTTTCGAAGTTCGAAAACAGTTTCGAGCGTCGCCATTTTCTAATACGTTTTCCAGTTTTGAAAATGGCAAACTGTATAATTTTTCATCTTATTTCAGTAACAAGTCTTCGTTTTTTGGTCTATTTTTCTTTGGCGCTAGTCTGTTGTTCGTCTTGCGTTCACTGCGGAAGCCACGGCAGTCGAATACGAGGCCTATTCGCCAAAATATTTCTGGGATTGAGAGACCATCATTTTGATTCGAATTTCGATGCGGAAAACGTAAATATTGACCCGTTGATCAACTTGAACAAGATCGTGTTTGAAGGACTATTGAGCGACGATTTAGGCGATGGCCTCGCTGAGGTCAAGCATCGCATCCGGCACCGTGCGGATACAGGGCCGTTCAGATTGGAAATCGATCCCAACAATGCTGTTTTGCTGAACGAAACAGCCAAGAAGATTTTGGCTCAAATGATGATTCTGCTTTCGAAAACCCCAGCTATGTCATCCACACTCCCAGCTGAAAAAATTGGTAGCAGTGTGGAGAAATCGTGCTTGAAGATTTGCCAGAATGGCGGGGCTTGTCTCGTCAGCAATGGCACGGGCGCCTGTTTTTGTTTGACCGGATTTCGAGGCGAATTTTGCGAATTTCTAGACGATTGCAACAGTGCGCCAGGCTGTGGGTCAGCTGCATATTGTGTCCATGACGGCGGTCACCGCAGATGCCGATGCCAAAATGGGTTTATCTTATCTGAGAAAGGCTGCGTAGGTAAAATGTATCCCCATATCTTCAAAGAAATATAATGGGGAATTAAGAAGCTGGAATATGAAGGATGTGCTACGATATTACGTTTACATGCAGACTTAGTTAAGTTAATGCAAGTAAGCCACGCTTGCAAACCTGTTTAAATAGGTAAACAGGCTGTCTACCGGTCTTGGAAGACATGGAAAAGTCGAGAAATCAAATTCAGGTCATGTAAGTCGTCGAAAAGGCATGAAATTTCCTTTATGGTCATGTAATTTTAGCCTTTGATTCACAACATGAAAATTTGGATTAAAATTAATCATTTGTCGTCCAGTTTCGCAAAGAAATTCGCTCTACGACATTTTTTTTGGTCAATGATCATGTCATCACTCTGGTGGAGGGTGTTTCTGCAAATGACTATTCAGAGATGACATAAAGCTTGAACGGCCCCATTTTCTAATAGACATTGGACATTTTGTAGTCATAACAAAGGCATTGAAACGTCCTGGAATTTGCAATATACCAAGTCCAGTAGACACTCTGCATAGGTAAAACAGGCTTTCAAGCATCACTATAGATTAAATTAAAGTAACTTAATCTGTATGGAAACGTAGTAAAAGTTGGGAAAGAGTTGCAATATAATTATGTAACTTTGAAGGTACATTTATGCCTTATAAAAGGCATGGGACCAAAAATGCACAATTCTTCAATTTACTAAAGTAATATTTTTAACCTATCCGGACTGCTGTTAACTTAAGCCTACTAACAATCTATAAGAATTCTCTATAATACGGTATTATAACACAACCAAACTGGCTAATACCCCGACTCCCATTCCCCCATTCTAGCTCCACCCCATTTATTAAAGCATAATTTAGTAGTGTATTTTTTCTCGTTATAAGGAAGGATAAAGTCGGTCCAAATTGCTCCACGTTATTTATGAACAATGAGGCATGCACTGCATATTGCACCATACTGTTTGCACTGTCAAACACATGAGCATGCAGAGGACTTGAGCATCTGAACATTTTCTTCTTTATCTTCCCATGTACATGTATACGAAAATGTATGGCTGGCGCTGCTCACTCATTTGCTAGTTGATTTACAACTCTAGCTTTGGGCAAATGCACGGGAATCGTTTGTAATAAAATGGCTAAACGGTGATGAGTTTTCATTTCCTTGGTACTAGGAAAAAATAGCTGCAAAGTTCAATGGGCTGTTTGCTCCTAGCTCGTTTTAAAAATCGCTCATTTCCGTTATCTTTTTCCATGTTTCTCTTTGAAAGCTGATGGCCAGTGTCGTGAAGTAACTTGCCAAAATGGAGGCACGTGTCTGCCCCTGCCATTTTCCGCGAAACTCGATAGCCCCAAGGAGTTTTCCTGCCGTTGCAAATTGGGCTTTAGAGGAGAGTTTTGTGAAGAAGGTACTGTGTTTTCAATAGTGGTTTTAATGTTACTGTTGTTTTCCCCCCGCGGTTTGTTTTTTAACTGCAATGCCACTCCCTCGCTAATTTTAATTGTTGTCAAACTGTTGCAGTGATTCCTGAATGCGACCTAAATCCATGCAAATCGGACGAAGTGTGCATTGCTACACCAACTGGTTCATACTGCAAATCTCAGAAATCGGGTATGCATCGATAAATTCAAGATAATCTAAAATAGACTTTAATTCAAACAAGAAAGCCATTGAATTTTTCCCAATGTGAATACCCATGCAGCCCATTAGTTCCTCTGACTGCTGCACATCATTGTCTATTTTGGCCCCCAAGTTAATAAATCAGGGTTCCCATAGCACCTGGAAAACCTGGAAAACATGGAAAAGTCAGGGGAATTTTGAAAATGTTTCAACAAATCGGGGGATTTCCAAACTGGGCACATGTGAATTCATTTGTTATACGAATTCAACAACTTTCTTTCTAGACAATTGCTATATTGATTTAAAACATTTATATTGAAGAGCAGGTTCTTTTCATTTAATTATTGCATTATATTGACATATGAAACCCTAAAGGACAGGGGAAAATACAGGGGCTTTTGTTACCAAAGATGTGGGAAACCTGATAAACGTTAGTCTAGAATTTGCCGGTATGTACAGTCTAAATCATAAAACCATTTTATCGAAAATGCCACTTGATAATTGAAAAATTGGTAAATACAGAGATATGCGGACCCTACACGGTCAGTGTTACTGTCATTATTACAATACTGACTGTGAGTTATCCGAAAATTTGGCTAATCGCCAGTAATCAGAATGAAACATCAATTAATCAGTAATGCACCCATTACACTGTCAGTATTACGGTCAATATTTGTTGAAATTGGCAGTAAGTGTCCCCGGAAGACGTTATTTGAAATCTGTTCAAAACCTTCCAGCAGAAGATTTGCAAACATTATCTTAAACGTAATGAATGATCTTTCAGCAGAAAATATGACATCATATGCCTGTGGGTCTCAAGTGCATGAAAGTAGAGATATCGAGATTAGACGTAGCATTGTTGGAAATCCACAAAACTTGTCTCACTTTATCTTTATGGCTCATAATTGTCATTTTCGGAGCGAGACATGTTTTCTCTGCATGCCCATTTAAAGGAATGTTCCCATGCCCAATTTCGAGTTCATTTGATGTACTCAGGAATTTTTTTACGAGATATAGACACGCGATTCTTGTCTGACACTGCATGCCCTTATCTCCATGGCGGATGATATATGGATTCGTGCACTGACCACTGTCCACTGGAAGCATTCCAAGATTATCATCTCCGGCCCTTTAGGACGCTGTTTTTGGACACTGGTCAGTGGCCATCGCTCGTCCACCGTACGAGGAATTTGCATTTTCTTAGCCAAAATTTCCATTTAAACCACAATGCCCCTGTATATGGGCACGTCGTAAACCACAATTAAAGGATTATGGTTGTGTGGCGTGTGCTCTAAAAGGCCACAGCGACCATAAACGGACAATGTGGCGTGAAGTGTCCGAAAAACGATCGTTGTCTGTAACTGCTGCATGCGTGGGCTCGAGCCAGGAAAAATTGCCACCCCCAGGCCCTTTGCTGTCAGATGTGACTGCTGGGGTGGGGCCTCTATGCGTGTTTTTGTTGTTGATGTATTGGTGCTGTATACACGGTGCTTCCAGCGCCCTACTGGACATGGCCTGATGGCCTGATGACCCATCTGTGGCCCATTTCTCCTCAAGGGGTTGCGATGGGCACTGGTCAGTTTGGGCTGCTTTTTATAGGTCCTTGCGCGCTATCTATTATATCCTCGATTAAACGTGGCCACTGTAGCCAAATGGGACACTTTAAGCCCCCACGCCTTTATTGGGCCTTCGTGTGGCCTATGTGGCTGACCACAGTAATCTCATCCCCTATTGCACCCAGGTTACCCTGAATACCCGCAGCCTGGATGGTACCTGTTCTGCTTTTTTTTTCTTCCAAATTTAGTAACCCAGAATGTGACCCTCCCAACCACACATAAAACCATTAAAGTCGGGCTTAAGCACCTTTTAATGCTGCCTTCTGTTCTAGGAAAAGTACACGTTGATCTGCTGAAAGCGGCAGTGATCAATGAATAATTTTGGGCTCTAAATTGTTTATTGGCTAATAAATAAGGCATAAGTGCATATCGCGACTGGTGTTCGCCACTGGCTTGACCGCGTCTCGTTTTTGGGACCAATCTTGGACATGATCTTAACGAAAATCTTGAGAAAAATCTGGAAAGTCCGCCATAGTCTGAATTGCGAATTTAAACATCAAAACTGGTTAAGTGCATACTGTCAATTTCCAAAAAAACATTGAATAGAAAAATGACGGTTTTTGAGGCTTTTAAGTATTGAGGGTTTTAAGTATTATATTATTTCAGCTTAGGGGAGACGACAGTTGGCTGAATCATCATCAATGCTCTGACTAAATTCATTGATTTGATTAATAATTTGTAATTGTATCACATTTTGTTTAGTAAAAAATTGCGAGGCTTATTAGATGGTGAAGCTGCATGACTAAATTCAGTAGTTTTATTAATATTTTGAAATTACGAAATGATTTATTTAAAAACAGTTGCAAGAGGACTTGTCAAGCTGACTAACATTTCGTAATTATGAAATAAATTATTTAAAAATATTACACGACTTGTTATGTGGTAATCGAAGCTAAGTAAATTCAGTTGTTTTATTAATATTTTGTAAATATAATTTTTAATAAAAAATTGCAAGCTTGTTATGTAGTGAAGCTACCTAAATTCAGGATAATTTTATTAATATTTCGTAATTGTATAATATTTTGTTTAAAAAAATTGCAAGGCTTGTCATTTCATACGTGAAGTTGACTAAATTCAGTAATTTTATTAGTATTTCGTAATTATATTATATTTTGTTTAGAAACAAATTGCAAGGCTTGTTATGTGGTGAAGCTGACTAAATTCAGTAATGATGATGGTGAGCCTCTTGGTATTTCTTTAGTGTAAACTACACTGGCATGCAACCATTTATTAGTTCTTGGAACTTTTGGCACTATTGAAGCACTCACTTATGCTTCTCAAAGAAAATGCCGGTGGAAACCGTCTCCACTATACGTGAATTTGACGCGTATATAAGTCCAAAACATGCGGATGTTTTATGTTCTTAAATTGTTGTTATATTTTACCGTTCTAAACCCACAGGGACTTTAACAAGTCGTCATTTACTCAATTTACTGCATTTACCATTACATTACTGGGAGTCCAAACACAAGTAACTACCAGGGTGGCTGAATTGGGGTGCATTTTTGGTAAAGGCTAGATGCGTTATTGGTGTGCATAGTTAGTTAACAATCCGTTTTATGGTTCGCAATGCATAATGAACGAAATTCCCAACATGCCATTGTTGTGGCCAGCGCTGCGTGGAATTTAGGTGGGATTTGTCAATGTAATTGCTTGTCGTTTCGCTGTTATTGTATGGGGGAGATGCTGGCACTAACTAGATATTCCTGTTGATGGTTAGAACAGGGTGGACAGCTTAGTGGCCGCAGGGTGCTGACCATGCTTCCATGCATGCAAAAAATTAGAGGAATTTATAATCCTTAAATATTCGCTTTTTTGTACCTTTGGAGTTTTATACTTCAACGAATTTGTCACTTACGCATTATTTCTTCTTTATCCAGTTATAAGGCGCAGGCACAGGAGTTTCAAAATGACCTGGATGTCTCTGTTGTGGCTTCTGATCCCGTTGGCGACCTTACTTCTGGCTCCTTTTATCATTTTTAAGGTTAATAGCTGCAAACGTAACAGGTGATATGTCAATAATGTTAATTAAATGATAGGGATTTACTCCTTCTTTCTTTCATCACATCGTCGAAGTAGATAATTGTCTGTGGTGACATAATCATTGATTTAAAAAAGTCGAAATTATCGAAAATGATGGATTTTAGTCACGTAAAAATATATTTTCAAGTGCCTTTGCTTACATATTTTGAAAAACTGGATGACGTTGATTTTTAATCATAAGTTTTATGAAAGAAAATAATGACTCGCCATTTGGCATCATTTGACAAACCCCACCCCACCCCTGAATCCTAAGACATCAATACTGGAACGCCCCCTATTTGGCTTTATACATGTACGCACGGGTATCAGTAGTATAGAAGTCATTTTTGAATCAAAACTTTCGCAATTCAGAAGCATTTTGCTGTACAGAAATTAATTACTTCTCATTTTACTTTAAAATGCCAAAAACCACAAATATAAAATTGTATATTGTATCACTATAGATATCATCAACCTTAGAAATTTATATTGTATGGATAAGCCTGTCGTTTTGAACTTTTCCATGCCTTTCTAGCAGAAAATTTTGAATAATTAAGTTTAGTTCATTAAATTTAAAACATCTGGAGAGGTTATTTCTGAATTGCTGAAATTGCGATCCAGTAATATCTTCTTCGTAAAAGACATTCTGAAATTTTCACCATTTTCGGTTCCCAAAAATAGCATTTATATTGTACAAAATACACAATATTAATGTTATTTTATTTATAAGCATCTGATCAAGTAAATGAGATCACTTGTATTTGAATTTGATGAATTTTCAGAATCTCATCAGTTAGTACAAAATTGTCGGCTTTCGTTCAATTCTTTCTTTGTTAAATTAAACTCGAGATTCCTATTGGCGATCTGAATGTCCACTTTCCAAATTCCCACTTAGACCACGTTCCACAGACATCCTTTATGGATGACAACTTAAAGCATTATTTTAATACAAGGTCATATAATTACGTCTTTCGTACAGGGATTTGAATGCACAGAATACAAACGCAAAAGTTAGAAATAATCGATTGAAGGATGGCAAACGTTGGTTTCAAAATCGTCATAGCAAGGACAGGCTGGACAACAGCCAATCTGACCAACAAGCCAGACAATCTTTGCTCCCAGAATCTGACTCTGAAGACGACGACGAGAAAATAATCAAAGATGGAGTTGGTCAGATAGTGTAGAATGGGCAGTATTTTTATTTTTCCTCCTTATACATAAGCTTACGTGTTCGTTAATTACTAAAGAAAGTTGAGCTGTTTCTAAGAAGTCTTTAATTGGGTCAATTAAGTTTACAGCCTACAGCCCTGGCTTCGTCATTTATGACCTACACTGTACCTGTTCAGGCGTATCGCCTTTCAGTTGTATTAGCTAGATAATTTAATAATTATTTCATAATGATAAACCTAACAAGCCCGAGATAATTATAACCCCCGTGAGAAACTAACACGTTTATGGACGTCATCGTCATCGGCGTTATATCCATATCAGCTTGTTTAACAGCACTCCTAAAGACGTAGTCATCGTTATATTAATGAGGTTTCATTGTCTTAATATGGACTTATGTAAACGCTCAATCTGTTTACATAATCTGTTTTAATTGCCATCGGGGTTAATTTCATGCGTGTGATTTCACTGATTTGGTGTCGATGGCGAAATGTTATTTAACTGGGAGGTGTGAGACGGATCGATTTTAGACTTGGCAACTGACGAAAATTCACTTTGCGATACTAGCTCAATATTTTTATGATTTGCAACCTATATTTAGATCTCAGATTTATAACTGGTTTGCAGGCTTTTTACTTTTTGGCTAGTGCAATATAACTCACGTGTTAGCCATATAAACGCAATTCCAAAACATGATTAAAACCGTAATTACCCTCGGCTTAATCTTTAATGATTTGCAAATCAGGGAAAGGCTCGCAAATAACCTCGCCAGCGGCAGTTAGGCATGCTTGGGTGAGATCGATCTACTGTATATCTGCGTAAGGTAAGCCGCAAAATACATATACATGTAGTGTACAAATTCAATGCAACTTCATTTGTAAACTTTGAATTGACCGATTAAATTATCATAGACAGTTTTTTGGATTTGAAGTGAAGATTAGAACTGTCACTGAGGTGGTTTTGCTGTCCATGAATTAAAAAGGTGGGCTACTCAAAAATGATCGTTAAATTTCGTAAAAAAATCGTAAAATTGACGAAGTAAATTGCTTACATGTTTTTTTTTTCGATTTTAGGATCAGAAAATCCACCAAGGTCGAGGTCGTGCATGGATTATGGATTAATTACAAAGGTGGACTCGTGGCTGAATATTCAAAAAATTCCCGTTCAGTTTAGCACATTCCAGTTTCCCAAGATTCAGCAATGCTGGAAAACAGCAGCAGATTTTGTTCGTTTTTCTAGAAAATTCAAGTACATGTACTGTACATGTATTTCGCCAGTATACTCCTGTAAATACACTGAAATACGCAAGATACCGAACTAAAATCTAGTTTTAGAAACTGGGTTTGCCATTCGGTAATGGAAAACCAGATTACATACATGTATGCACATTTCCCATACATTATGTAGGTGTCGCCACGTTTTTTAACGTTTATCAATCACCAAGGTCGAGGTCGTTGTGTCCATGGATTGGAAATTAAGGTGGACTGTTCATAAATGGCAGTTCAGTTTGAAACTTTGCACTCGAATTGACAATAAACTGTTTGGACTGAAATTATGGACTTGTGTGGTGTCGTTCCTAATTACCTAAACCATGGCTCCTAAAAAAATATAATTGTAATTGACTAATTGGTGTGCGTATTCGCAAATAACTTCCAAAACCGGTTTTGGTAGCCATATGCACATGCGCACACCAATTAGTCAAACACTATATATTATAATTACAATTACAATTAATTGTTTAGGATTGTCACCCCCTATTGTTAATTGAAGATCTTTTCTCATAGAGGCCTCTATCCCGTCATATCCTGTCAGCAATTTGCCTGCCACCTAGCGGATAAATGAGCAAACTTCGGAATTCAAGCAACTTTTTCACGATGATTAAACAAGACATGAAACAAGGTTAGCATTCCTGGAATGATTCGAATTTGATAGCACGTAGGGGGTCATAGTTAACAGTTGAGTTTTTTTTCTCGTTTCATACAGCTTTTCGTTGCATATTACTGTACGAGGGTGTGTTCGCTGAAGAATTCGCTGCCCCCCTACAATTCCACCATGGGGACGAGGCTCGTTTATGGTTTGTTTCTTCGGCTCGAACAACAAACGGATTTGTTGTTCAAACAGTCAACTGCACGCAGCGCTTTCTGACGGGTGAGTGTGAAATCACTGGCTTCTGTTACAATGGCCCATGTTCAAATAGGAGCGAGCTGCTGCCTCTTTCTTGTCGCCCATCCATATATGATTAGCCGACAATCACGCTAAATGGCACCCTGTGTTTGAACAGGGCACGTTGGATTAATCACGATGGCCCCAAAGGATCATTGAGACAAAAATGGGCGTCGAGAGAGAGAGAGAGAGAGAGGGGGGGGGGAAAACCAGTCAGCCATGTTTGTCAGGCAATCATAACCCAGGAGTGAATGGACGAGATCTAAACGCTACTTAAGTTTAGACTGCACAGGTGGTGCCATCTTGGATTGGTGGTGCGCCACCTAGCCGCCATTCCGGGAAGCTCAGAATGCTATTCACACGCTTTGAAAATGTCGAACATTTGAATACATGCGACGAATGCATCCCAACTGGTTTATGAAAATTTGCACTTAGCAACAAGCTATGTGTATACTGTACATACAGTTGACCACCTTCCCATATTGACCACCTCCCTATTTTGACCACATTTTAACTGATTGGCTGGTCACCACATTAACTCAATGGAAGATGCCCTCTACATGTTGACCACCTGCACCTCTGTATGTTGTATGTTGACCACTTGGACTATGACAGATAATAGTAATTTACGCTCTGTATGTTGGCCAGCATGGGCTCAACATGTAAAGGCACGCATGATTAAATTTATTGGCTGTTTGCAAAACTTATGCTGTACACCCCTGAACAATAACTGTCTCTATAGAGGTACATTGAAAAGTTCATTTTGAACCCTTTCAATACCCCATTTACAGTTTTATTTTGTTGACGACCTAAAATAACCAAGACTTTAGTACACAGTTTACGTCGTAATATTATTATTCGGTAATGCAAATCATGACGTAGTTTGAAATAATTATTGCCTTGAAAAAATACTTTCAAAAGAAATATTCAAAAAATAAATAAAGTAATATAAATATATCAAGCCTATACAGTAAATCACAAAAATACGAAATGTTTTTTCGTGAAGGATATAAGAAGCAAGGATATGGTACCCTTAGGACCTGGCAAACCTTGAACACCTGGGGGTCAGGGGATTTCCGATTGGGAAACCTGGGAAAGTCAGGGGAATTTTGTTGACCAGTTTGCGGCAGTCCCTTGGATGGTCAACTTACAGAGG
>JAQGAF010003547.1:0-17164 GCA_034687865.1 Kryphioiulus occultus
TCATCCGAAAGAGCCGCCACACAGGGAAAATCGCCTGCCCAAAATTTTCCCACCGACCTCGGCCGGGATGCGAACCATTGGGTCGAGTGGCCAGTGCGCTACCATTCGACCACCGGCGCCGGCATTTTGATTTGATAAAAGCAACCATGCTTTAAGACAAAACAAACATGTAATGTCAATATAACACAACAGAACCAATTGTTCTTTTGTTGCAATCGGTATAGCTTATGTCGAGGCGCCAAGTTTATTAGTTACATAAGGATTACCTTCCTATCAACGTGATAATTACTGCAAAAGCACCTTTGTTTTAAGCAAAAGTTCATGGAAAACATTTAGGACTGATCTAGGGCGATGAAAACTTTGATTCTTGATAAAGCTCTATCAGCTAAGCTCACAAGGTCAAAATAAGATCTGGCTTGAGAATCGTTCAACGTGGCATTCTGCATGACACGTCGCTTTTGATAGTATGGATTTATTTTTAATTGTCATTAGGAAATCTGAGTTTAATTTCATAAGGCTTCTATAGCATTTCCTTAACGATATTGCTAAATATATGTATAGTTACAAAAATAGGAAAGTTGTGCATTAATAATGTGCAGCTTTCATTAACATGTAACACAGTTAAGAAAGTCTTAAACTTTTCAACGTTTCTGAATTTGGATGGGATGAAGAGGGTCATAAATATGGAATTATAATTTTAGAGCAACATTTTTTAAAAAAACTAGGCAAATTTGTATACAAAATATGAACAGGGCTTGAGCAGGGATTAAATATAAGGGAATAGGAGTAGTACTTATCAAATTGTCATTTTCATACCCAATTTTAAAATAATTTTAAAGATAAACTTTAAACAAACAACCCATAGCAACAGACGTGACAACATGCACACGTCGCACGAAAAACCGATATAGTCAAGATATCGATATTGGAACTCGTACTCATTGACATCATAAATGGTTTCTCGAGTCTTTTGGTATCTGCATGCATAACAGGTTAACTGCTTCTGTCGTTAGTCTAATGGCTAATCAATATTTTATTACAAACTATAATAGCTGTACTTTTTTCCACAAACAACATTTGTGGTAAAAAGTTGGGCTTGTTTTTCCTACCTAGGCATTGCTGCTCTTCACAAGGCTCAGTTTCTGCAGGCTTGCTGTTTAAACATTCATAAGTAACGTCATTTTCAGGTGGCACGCAAGTGACGTTACGTTGGCGAATCCCCTGTCCACACGTGACAGAACACTGAAAACCAATCGTTTAATTTGTCATCGCCAAGTAGATCAACCATATGTGATACTGAATAGTTTGACTTCTGTTAGTTACCTCAGACCATGGACCAGTCTCCCAACTCGCTGGGCAGGGGTAAATGTTGCAAGATTGTTCTTCAACTGGTTTTTCCCCCGAACATAACTTGGGATTCATCACCATCTTGCTAGAGTCCACTACAACGCAATAGACTTCCCTGTGCTGCGTGCCTTTTGTACCACATGTGTGAGAACAGAATTCCCAAGGATCAGTTTTCCATCTGAAAAAATAATCACGTTTTGATTTTGTGTTTCTTTTCTTTCAACCGATTTGAAATCGCGTTTTCACTTACTTATAACTGCACGCAAAATCATTGCACGTGCGCTTTCTTATGGTCGGCTTTTCTAGTAAACTGCAATGCCTTTTACTGACTGACTTCTTTCTTTGAGTATTTCTGCATACTGTCTTCAGGGTTTGAACTCCTGCAAGAACAACAAATCCGCTGAAAATGAGCTGTAATTAATGAGCAATTTTACACCCATTTTTCCTACCTTACAACCAGTGCGTGGTTGCCAATCTACAAGTTTGGGGACGTTCGAGTATTATTGTATGTCATCATCTTAGGGGGAGGGGGTTGGCCAAATGTTGTCATAATTAGCTTTTTATGAAACATCAAATTAAAATGCATCATTCGTAATGACGTTTTTTCACATTAAAACTGTGCCTTTAGTTTAATATTCCTTCTGTATTACTATTTTTAAATACAATATGTACCCTGTACTTAAAATCAATTAATTCTAGCAAAACTTCCATAAAATTGTAGCCTACCGCTATTCTTTAATTGCTGCATAATTATTTTTTTAATTTAGCAGAATAAAACATATTTTGGTCAATGGCTATGTCATCAATTAGTGGGCGGTTGAAAATGATGACGATTACCGACACAGAGAATCAATCATAACAAACGATTGCAAAAACGTTCAAAAAGTTGAAACTGATGCTGTACGCAGTTTAGGGCAAAGCATTTCGTGATTTCATTCTGAAATGTGATAGTCTTTTCTTAAAACCAATGACATTTTCAAGATTCTTAGTGAAAAATGTCCCAAAATCTTTGACCAGGTCTGTCGAAAAATCCACCTGCTGGTGATTTAATGTAAGAAATATGATACAAAATAAATGCATACCTTTTCCGCAAGCTTTGGAACACCTTGTCCATCCCATGACTTTCCATTGATAGATATCGTCACCAAACATGGAGTCCAAATTCTTGTCTTTGGAAATTGTGTAATTGACAAATGCTTTGACCGTGGTTTTTGCGCGAAACGAAATCTAGAAGTGGTGTTGGAAAAAATAGTAAGTTTTTATTTTGGTATTTCACTTGAGTTTAAATGGTTTTGAAGGTACTCACCAAGACAATGACTTCTTCATACAGTGGCCCTTCAGCTGTGATTGTTTCTGTGCCATCGATTTCAGTGTAATTAAACTGAGCTCCCAGGGCTATAAACACCTTCGACTTCTCTGGTTGTTTGCCTCCGTTCAAAAACGAAACTCTTTGTTTCCTGGAGCGCAATACTGAAAATGCCAAACATAATTTTAAGGTGTCCAATTAGTTCGAAAGAGGAATTGTATGTCCAGACACGTTATGTGAGGTAGGAGCTGTAACTTGACAACATTGTTTTAATCACCCAAGTTCTCAGAACTTGTATAGTTACCAATGAAATTTGGCGCTCCGCTCGTTTTTTGAATCAGGATGCGACGTGCTCGTTTTGGGATAACTGCCACCCGAGAAAATCCTGCAACGATTAATGCCGAATTCTGAGAACTTTCTAAAATTTGCATATGTTCAAATTTGGTGGATTTTACAAATGCTTTCGACTTGCGAAAACAAAATACTCACGGACTGTAGGCACGCTTAATTTCGAATAATTCTTCTCCACAATCTGACACTGGCTTGCTTTTCCATTGCAGATTCCACATAAATTCGCTCGATGTTTCGAGTTCTTGATGTCGTCACAACCTATAGGCTGAAATGATGAAGTTAATTACTGACATCCTATTTTGCTTATAAGGTCAATGGAGTTGGTGTGAAATAACATGACATGACATGAATGTTCACCTGGCACTCTCCTTGAATACAAATGTCTTTACTGTCATTGTAATGACACGGGGTGCCATCTATGAAGTTTTCACCAGGGGCAAATGTTCTATCGCCAGTTTCTGACAGGCACATGAGTTTGCAAAGTTGAGAAGCTATGAGTATTTTGCGGAAACATAAATAATTTTATATTTTGGACAATACTTTTGAGAACAATTTTGGAAAGCCAGCTTACAGTCATTTAAAGGGTGTGGCAACCAAGTAAACTTCAGCATGGATGGTCCCAAGTTGGGCATTGTTTTTCCAATCCTCTTGCATTGCTCTGCCCTAAAATCACGCATATCTCGACACCTCTAAACGATTACAAATGAAATGGACAACACTTTAATGATTATTTCACTTCAGCAGCTGTTGTATCGTAGCAAGTCCATATCTCAATATTTATTAATCGAGTGACAACGTTAGCTTTTTGTCAAAATGTGGTGCAAGGTGCCACTAGATGGCAATTTTCTATGTATTATTGGGTAATATTTATAATCCAGCTGTGTGTCTAACCTGAACGTTACATAATCTTGACTCTTCATATGGACCATCACAGTGTCGTCCATTGTATGCTGGCCTGAAAATCAATCAACTTCACACATGTACATTGTTTGCATTTCAAACTGGATTTTGTGTTATTGTTTCATTATTTGTGACACTCACGTTGGATTGTCGCATTTTCTTGCGCGAAATTGCACACCAGTTCCACATGTCCTTGAACATTGACCATATTGACCCCATTCACTCCAGCCTCCATTCACGGGATTAACGTGTATTAAAGGTCCGAGAGATCTTGTTTTTATGGGGACACACGCTTGTTTTTTGCACCACTGCATCAGAAAATATCAATAAATTTCCATTAACACCTACACAAGGCTTGAGTTCGAATGAAATGCAAAGTAAACCGACTTACATGTTTCTCTTTGCAAATTGTCCCTTCTAATGGAGGTCCATTTCTACTCAAGCACGGTTCCGAATGGCCCTTTTTACACCATAGCATTCTGCAAGGCGAATTTTCCATAAACTTTGAAATAAGAGATGCCAATTATTCACTTGGGGCTTTTCACCTCAGTTGTGATTTGAAAAGTAAGTATTCTTGATGTTAAACTTACTTTTGTGCATTGGGAATATCCTTCACCGAATTCTTGCCTGCATTGCTCATCAAATGTGTAAGAAGTCATGTTTCTTGTTTCCACCTTTGATGGCTTATTCACCATGCATTTCCAAAATCTAATAAAGTAAATTGTACTCTTGTATTTTCCATAAGGTAGTGGATGTTCATTTTAGCAAATGACAAGAAAATGCATCTTGACTACAATAATCAGTTAATTTACAAAATGCGTTAATATAAATTCGAATTTGCAGTTTTGAGGTTTTCAAAATACTGATTATTGATAAACATCTTCATCACCAACAGATATTAGTTAATCCATGTCCAGTATGCGAAATTACATCTTCATTGCACTTCTGCATAGTTGTGTAAAGCCACAATGTGTAAATTTACCTCCTTAGGGTATCAATTTGCACATTGGAAAGCTGCATTGTCCTACTACATGTGTTTGAGCTATCAAACTAAAATTATTGAAGTACTAAATTGGTAAAACTTTATAGTGGTGCTTTGTTGCAGACAAAATACAAATCCTCTTCCACATAAACATAAAAATTCTTTCTAACTCAATAGCCTACTCCCTCTTTTTATGAAACTCGCCAATGCTGCATGATGACCAGTGGTAATGATCGAAAGTTGAATAAACAGTTGGCGACATGATGCTTCCTGCAGATATTTTGCAGTTATTTCCTCCTGATTCATTGCCATCGTGCGATAGTCCTAATCTGAAAAATAATAATTTAGTTGTTTTTGGTGTAATTTTGTGTAATTTTGGCATTAACTGCCATTAGTTATCTACTTAAATTTTACATTCATTGATGAATAATATGGACATTCATATAATTACACGTGAGCGATTTCGTGGGATAAAACGAAAGCAGACGTCAGTCCTCCATCCCTTGTTATTGCGCAGCTATTCTCACAAATGGAG
Organism: Kryphioiulus occultus; assembly: GCA_034687865.1. Classification (NCBI taxonomy): domain Eukaryota; kingdom Metazoa; phylum Arthropoda; class Diplopoda; order Julida; family Julidae; genus Kryphioiulus; species Kryphioiulus occultus. The sequence goes on from JAQGAF010003547.1 coordinate 5,422, forward strand.
GCTAATGGAGCAAAACCTGCAAGGAGAACCTGAAAATGAATTATTATATCCAAATTGATAGAGGATACATTTTATGATTATTTACTACATGTGTACTAATCTTAATTTTTTTAATTAATCCCTTTCGGGATATTTGGTCGCTTCTTACCAGCAGGTCCACCAAGATCATCTCTAGTCAAAAATAACGTGAGGTCATGGTTTGTTGATGTGCTTTGATTGGCCCATTTGCGCAAAGAGTCGATACTGGCTTTGTTATCACCCCCGACTAAACGTATCTTACAAATAAAATCCAACAAACGTTAGTAGATCTGAGTTTCATTGGTCATCAGCTCTAAATCTAGCATTGTCATTTACTTACATTATCTCTTGCTTTATTCACAAAAATAATTTGCACAACCACAATAGCAATATGGGCGTTCAATGCTGCGTCAGCATAAATGGTACTAACCTTAAAAATATTTGAGATTAAAATCAAGGTTCTGGAGAGGATGTTCAAAATTGTATTATGGCCATGTACCTACAATGTTCATTAATGTCATGATGTACTGAGCAGTTCTTTTTTTTCCATGAACCTTCTCCATAGTTTCATCGGCCGCGATTAATGTTTCCAAATAGAGTTTTGTGGATTTGTCAATAGGGGTGAAGTCGTCCTCATTGAAGTCAAAATCGGTGTTCTGCAGGTGGCGCTTTGGGCGATTAGCTTTCATTAGAAAATCGTCTGAAAAATTAACAGCAATCAATTTGCAGTCATAGCTCATAACAACATGAATATTTGAAATTGCATGGTATTTTGCAACCTGTATTACAGTTTATACCTGCTACCGAAACGTTTTTCCAAAAAAGAGCTGTTTGCACTCGATAAACAATATGTGCCGAATCAATGGTTATATTTCTTCTTTTGTGATATTTTGGTTCGATGAAGTAGTCGGCATTGGAAGTCCTGATAAGGCCTGACTAAAATATGCAAGCAAATGTCAATGTCGAATAGGGGCATCATATGGGGGTATCTGATATCATTTTTGCAGATGCATCCCTACATTACATGTCAAACATATGGGTGATGATAACTAATCCAGTTTAAAGGCAAACTCATTGTTAATGTTATCTGCTGTTGAAGTTTAGTTTTTAATTTTGTCATGCTTACCAATCCATTACAGTTGCTGAGAGCCACTAAGGACTTTTTCTGATGTTTCACTTTTCCATTATAATGACATGGTTCGTAATGGATGAATTTGTCTGAAAACTCCACAGGTTGATGATTCAGCGCAATGATTTTGTTTCTTCTTAAATTGAGTAGCAAGCTTTCGTTTTTCGTTTTAATCACGATGAACAGTCTGTCCTTTCTCCTTCTGTTTTCCTGTGTGTGGCGCAGCCTGTGCCTTTTGCCTCGAAGACCGTATGGTGATTTGTTCACAACGTTGCCTATAGGTTTGCCATATTTATCTGACACGTAGGGGTACACAACTTCGTATTCTGGTGGGAAATCATCTAGGAAAATGTACTCATTAGTAAAGCGTAGATGGGGCAGCGTTGCATTATGTGCGCTAATATGTCACGTGGTATCGTCTAATATAAGCCTAGTAGCTATCCAATGAAACTAAAATATTCTTAAAGAAAGAATATCGGTTATTAATTATTTTACTTGGTAGTTACATATTTTAAAGCTGGCTCAAAATGTTATGAAATCTCGAAACGATGTCTTTACCGACTCTGTGCTTTGCACGTGGCCTGCTCACTGCCGACTTCTGTTCTTGGTGCTAATTGAAATTGGAACAACTTTGTTAATAGCTGGAATTTGTAATATTTGCAATGGCGATGTGCTAATTAAGTGCCACTTTTGTTATTTAGTCACTAGTGCATAAACGCATATGTAATGCTAATATGTACTTACCCTTTTCTTTGCACTTGTGCAATTCAACTGCATGACGTGAATAATGAGCGTCAGCATCCCAGTGAGTAGCAACAATGTTACTACCGAATTTCTCATATTTTTCATTCGATATGATTATATCATCCAAATGCATCGTTTTAACCACGCTTCCACTCTTCTTCACATTATCTTCCAATTCAGTGAATTATGCCGCAGTTCGAGACGAAAAAGGTATTTGCATCTATGGCTTCGTTGCTCGCATTATTGCACTTTCCCTAGTTCGAAATCAATTAAAGTATTGAAAACAAAAAATGAAAACAAATGCAGATACAAATCACATTTAACCTCAATATGAAATTACACCTACGCAGTTCGGTTCTCACCACGTTCTATAGCGCAGCCCCCTATCTTTTATCTCTGAGCCGTCTGATATATAAGCAAAAGCCACCCTGAAGTGCCTTAAAAAACCCTATTTGGCTGGCGACAGGTACAACATTATCTAGGATATTATAGTTGGACATTTGGAGTATCTAAACACAGTCCAGGGACATGGACCATCGTCTTCAAATAAGACGGATAAGGGTTTCTTGAGAGCGTTGCAATAGTTTATTTTAATATGTAATCAAACGCACAATACAGTAGCACGGTGACAATTTTACATTTTGAACATGTAACCCTAAGTTCACTAACCACAGACCATACTTTTCGTATTTTTACTATCAATTATTTTATCAGGGCTATGGAAGATTTCGTTGATTCTAATTCACACTTTCGATGATATTAATCATCGCTTAATTCTAATTAAATCGCCATTATCTTCTTGACCTCTAGACAGGAAGTACAATCCACGATCGCGTATAACGAATTAAAATAAATTACGAAGAAAAAACACAGATAAAGCTGCAGGAATGATAAGCCACGCTTCACGTTTTTTACCACTGCTACACGGGGACCTTCGATGTATTGAACAGTTTTTTTTTGATCAGCACATTGGGAATTTTTATAAAGTAGAACTGTTCCCATACGTGGCATCTTTGGTTGAATCACACTGTTGCACCAAGCCGTATGTCAGTACAGGTGGTAAATGTCTGGAGTAGAAATTTCTCTGAGGAAAGCTGTCTGTTGGTATTGCTGTCTTATAAGAGGGATAAGATTCCATAGGACAATCTTGTGTCTTGCTGAAGTACTGGAAGTTATGGCTGGGCTTGAGAAATGGATGACACCCAAAGCAATGACCAGCGGATAATCGATTCAAGTTCGAGAAGGATAGTGAATTTGGTGTCGAAATTGGCAAATAATTGCTGGGGATCACAGGTTGATCGACGTGATAGCTTGGAGAGGCATGGGCAGGGATGTCAGGCCTCAGTTCTGACAAATTGCACGTTGGCTTTTCAGATGCGGGTTGACCCTGTGGGAGTTTTCGCATTTTCTTGACCACTGCCACAGCATCCACTAAGCCTGCGCCTTTTGTTTGCAAATACGCCATAATCCGCGTGCAGCGCGTGTCGGTCACGTGCATCCCCTCTACTTCCGTTATGTACCGGAACACCTCTTGTACACACTCGCTGTACCCGCTGGAATAATAACGTTGCAACTCTGCGTACAACAATGGGTTTAACCAGTCGCCTGCAACAAAGGAATTGGAATTATAGTGTCTATCAGGCAGAGTCCATATGTTGAGCTTCAGAATAGCATCCTACACTCACCTTGGTCGAGTTTTTGACCCAGGTTATTAATAGCTCTCAAATATTCTACAGTCATTTCCAGGATTTCGGCTTTCTCTAACTTTCCCGAGGACTAAATGCAAAGATCGAAAAAGTACGTCACACTTTGACATTGAACAAGATGTGCTAATTTCGAGGCCTTGCTCGGCTTACGTGATATGACAAGACAACCTGCCATAGAAGTCCTAAATCGATGCTTTAAATAGGGCATAGGCTAATATTGTATGTGGTGATATCATGCTTCGCAAATAAATAAACACTCTGACCCCACTGATAAATCAAAGAATCGAAATAATCTTGCTATTTTACCAGGGGCTTCGCCCAGGGCAGGATTCACTTTCCCGAAATAAGGGTAATCGTGCATTAGCTTCAATTGATCAGCTATCTTGGTATGGGAAAATGCTGATGGTTGCATTTCCAATCTCCATGATTAGTTAGGGATAGTTAGGGATCGATCTATAATTATAAAGTCGAGAGGTAGTAATTTTTTTTAATTTTATAATTTTTTTATAATATATACTTGTAATGACCGAATATCGTAAAAACTCCGTGTATTATAAAAGTAGTAAATAATCAAAAATCTTTTGGTGTTTTGAAATGGAGTTTTGCCGCAATATTTTGTAAAAACATAGAAATTAGATATGTCATAAAATATAACTGTAAAATGCATCCATGGAGTGCTAACAGTGGTTGATTGTAAAACGAAGACTACGGGATAACTCTTATTTTGAAACATGCATAATTATTAAATATTTAAAAAGTGATGTTAAACCCCAAGATAATGTATTTTATTTTTAAATATTCTCAAATTTTGATTTTGGTCAGTAGATGCCGCCACGTGTTTCTTTCTCGTCGTGGATTCGATGCAGCCATTCCGCAATTTCTTTAAAACACTAAATTATTTTAAATTACTTCACTAAAGTTACACTTGCACTAAATATTTGCCCTCCATAACAACTATTTTCAACAATTGTCAACATTTACAACCATCAGTATGACAATTATAATTATGACACATTTATATTAATTTAAATTAATCATATTCCAAACCTTAAGATACATAAGAACGCACCTTGATGGAATTGCAACATTAGCTTGTATATATACAAGTGAATTTTTGTTCAAGAAAATTAAGAGATGTGGGAATTACTCAAATTTTCAGGGCATAGACATTTCACTTGTGTGACTCAGACTGACAGACACATTATCCATATCAATGATATTATTAGTTAATTAAACATTTAGACTTGTTATAGCATAAATGGCCTGTATACTTGTGAAAAATATACTAAATATGTAATCCGTCTTGTAACGCACCTTTATGGAATTGTAACATCAGCCTACAAGTGATTTTTTTCAAGAACATTAAGAGAAGTGAGAAATACTCGAATTTACAGGTAACAGACATTTAACTTGTGTGACACACATACTGCCAGACATTATCCAAAATCAATAATATTATTAAGTAATTAAACATTTAGATCCATTAGTGCATAAGAAGCCTATATACTTGCGAAAAGTCAACTAAATACTGTATGTTATTCAGGTGCTGAGTTTGTAGCATGTAACAATATAATTAAAAATGTAAATAAATCCATTTTTTTGCTTACCTTAATAAAAGCAGTGGGGATGGTTTGACTGAGTATGTTTAGGCAGTTGTTGATGCGATCCCGGCGTCTTTTTTCGATTATTTTGTGAGAAACCTGTTCCTGGTGAGACAGACGATTCAGAGCCAGAACTCAATTTGTATTTCAGCAAATGAGAAACAGCTTCAAAATTAACTTACCCCTTTGTCTTTTTTCTTGCTGGTCATTTTAGAAAATTGGGAAATAATGAATGAGCAGAACACTAATATAATCGATTTAGTTTGGATTTAGCATTTCCAATGTTGGTTGCTCAGCAAAATGCATCCGTCCCGTGCCAATGCTGGACAAACTCTGATTTCTGAACCCTGGGTCTTGGGGCCGTACCCGCGTTTGATTCGATATGTGCATCATTTCCGAAAGGACAGAATTGGGAGGTGGTCATCCGTCGTCTGCTGGGCATTTTGAGTGGCCAGCACGCTCCCTGGCACGTGCCCACAGTCGCTGATCTCACTCTTTGTCTTTCGTGAGCTGTTCTCACACGACTAGTCACGTGTCAAGCGCGTCATGCCAGTTGCCACCATAGGGGAGGGCGGGAGCATTGTTTGGAGAGATTGTTCCAAATGCCATGGAGCTTGGAGGCAAGTAATTTGGTCATGGTTCTTCTGGTGCCATCGATTGTTTTTGGCGTTTTCCATGGGATTTTTTTCTTTAAAATTCCATTTTGAAATTACAGTAGAACTTCTATAAGTTGACTACCCAAGGGACTGTCACAAACTGGTCAACGTATCGAACGAGGCTTGTATTCACACAGGATTTTAACTCTGTGAATTGCATGAACTGCAAGTACTTATATTTTACAGTAATCATTCATCATTCATGAATAATATTATTAAAATGTTCACAATTCAATATCAATATTGCTAATGAGCTGCAAATTTATCCAGCAGTTACACGTATAGGCACTACAGTATAGGGGTGCTGGAGGGGTTCAAAATAAACTCTTGTACCTCTATAAAGACAGTTACTGTTTAGGGGTGTACAGTATAGGTTTTGCAAACAGCTAATAAATTGAATCATCCATGACTACATGGCGAGACCATGCTGGTCAACATAAAGAGAGTAAATTACTATTGCGTGTCTTAGTCCAAGTGGTCAACATACAATATTCCGAGGTGCAGATGGTCAACATGTAGTGGACCTAGAGTTTACCTTCCATTGAGTTAATGTGGGGACCGTCAGATCAGTTAAAATATGTTCAACATAAGGAGGAGGTCAACATGGGGAGATGGTCAACTTTGGAGGTTTTACTGTAACTGGTGTTAGGGTTTTTCAGTGCTTCATGGCCAAGGTTCTTCTGGTGTCATCGATTGCTTTTGGATTTTTTAAATGCCTTCTTGAAATTAACTGGAGTTGGGGTCGTCCAGTTTCCTCATCGTTCTAAATCAGGACTACATACACAGTTGGAAATACTAAATTTGATTGCGAAGTGATTACAGCTCGATGATGTCACTCCCCAGGCTCCCAGCGACCAGCGCGACCTCGTGGCATATGTGGCGCGTGCGCTATGTCACGAGCAGAAGTTGAAACACGTGGCCTCGCACGTGACCCCACAATGCTGCGCTTTGATATGTCCAGGAGTTGAGTCCTTTTTGCCAATGTGGCTGATAACAGTAAGCCAATGGCTGCACCATGGTGGGGGGTTTGCTTTGGCTGTGCACCAAGGGAGAGGGAGGGGGATTATACTTTAGATAATATTGGGGAGGGAAGTGTATGTGAACCGCTTTTCTTTGTTCTAATCGATTTAGGAACATAAATCGGGAGGCGTCAATATAAAGGTTGCACATTTTTGAATAAAGGATCGAAAAAATATCCATATGTGGTTTACATGTAAAATGCTACAGTTTTTTAACTCAAATGGACAAACACTTTGTTGGGACAAACACTATGTATCAAATCTCTCATTTTTGATCGTAATAAAGAAAAACAGGAATGAATAATACAGGAATAAGTTTTCTTATTAATTGTTCAGGATCGACGTTTAGATGCGTGTCAATGATCGATTTAACCATACCGGTAAATTAATCGAAGTGAAATTTTATTATTTTTCTAAGAGATGGGACTGTAAACGTCGCTTCGAGCTTTCATCTAATCAAATTATTCATTATCGCTGGTATAATGGGTAAAATAGCCATATTGATTTCTTATACGACATATAAAGATTCGTAATTTATTCTTGAATTTTTAGTGAGTGAAATATGTAATAAAAACTTGTTTGGCTGTACTACACAGTAGGTATGCTCTGTTGCTGCCCTGCTCCTGTGGATACACTGCGAGAATGTGAGTTTACCCTGATGGCTTGCCTGCTGGCAGTGATTGCCTGCAGTTTGGGGTAGCTAGATAAAATTTCATTTTTAAGTTAAATAGTTTAGGTTAGGTATGGTTAGGTAAGTTTAGGATAAACATACACAAAATTTAAAAAGGATAACTCGCGACATGTACATGTACATGTACCGGTAATTGTACATTGTATATATCCTTTATCTTATTGTATCATGCAGATGAATGATGGAAGAACGACCAAAGCACGTCGTTAGGTATACAGTAGAACTCTGTATGATATCAATGTTACTTATAATCTCTTAATGTATCTCCCACAAATCATCTCATATACTGATTATGTACCCCGTATAATATGTTATATTAATGCAGATTTACGAATTTATCCTCAAATTCCCAGAACCCATGCAGTTAAGTGTCGTTTTTCTACACTCATGACATCAGGACTTGCACGATATGGTCAAGAGCATTTTGATTATTGTAAGAGATCTCGATATTGTAAAGTTGACTTGCAACCTCAGCTATCCTTATCAAAGAAAAAAGGTAGTTTTACTCATGTGTCTGATTCGGCGAACTCCCATATTCACAGTTCTGTAATAAAAGATTATTCCTCACGAATAGGCGTTAGTTGGGGAAGGACCGGAAAACGGAACCCCTGTGACGTCAATAAATTTCCATTTATCAAGTAGTGACGCTTGAACACGATGATAACATATATCGACATTCACGGAAGTGAATAAGGATGTGGAAAGTATTCAGTAATGGCGAGGTTTGCATTTTTATCATACTTTGCATACAAATTCAGCGTAATATTTCAAAATCTTTCGCCTCGTGCCTATTATATTTCACACGCGAATATTTTAGGGAAGTTTGCGTTATGGCATTTACCACAAAACCTGTGTTATCAACATAGTGGTCTTGGAAATCCAATTCCTGCATGCATAAAATAAATGCGCAAAAATCGCTTATCGTCTGACCAATGAAAGTGCGAATGTCCTCGGACCACTTCAGCTGGTTTCTCTGTTTGAGAAGTTTTTCAGTGAGACCGTAGTTGGAAAAGTTCAAACATAAGATTAAACGGAGCAGAATGCAAGGGTATAAAATATGGGATCTGTAGTTGGCATCAACAATCAGTTTATTTGTACGACAAGCAGTAATGCCTGTTATTTTGCTCTGCAGGCATGGCTGTAATGGGGCTGGACCCTTACTTCACGTGATGCATGAAATTGACCAACTGGTCACCCCCTTCCAAGCAGCCACAATGTTAGTATGAAAAACGAGATATTGGAAATTTACTGCGTTTTCAAGAACAAGAAATGCAAAAAAGTTTGTTTGAAGTAAACCATGTCTATGTATTTCCCAATATCGCTTGCCAAGGAATAGCTTGGTGCATTTGCATGTTGTACATGTATATTATGCGCATATTTATTGTGGTCATCAGCCATGCATTTAACTCAAAGATCACTCATGGAGGTGTGTTTTGCGTTCCGAAACCTCTGTTTTTGGCGTGCAAATAATTGTATCAGCGAATGCAATATTTTATTTTGTATTGGGTTAAATATAATTTCGGTCCGATGGTATGGTGACCATTCGCTGCATGCAGACCTATAACATTCGCCATCATTATGTTAGGTGCAATGGCCCATGCAGAACAGAATTAATGCATTCCTGTCATAGGCAGGCGACCTAAGAGCGTTGATATATGGGACGTCTCTGTCACGCTATTTAGTCTTTTAGTGAATGTATATCCAGGGGTTGTGTGATTCAGGCTTTTACTTTAAGTCTAAGGCTCGAAAATAGTAGGGGTTCAGGGGGCCCAGACACCCCAAAAACTTGTTTCTAAAAGGGGGACTCAAATGAAAGAAACTCCATGCATGTTATCCTGACTTGAAATTGGATTTTATTAAATGTAAAACAACAAAATTGCCTTTTAAAAATAACTTGACCCCCTTATTTTTTATACTGGTTGGTAATACATTGGGCTCTTGGTTCACAATATAGACCAATAGTCAATCGTTAATCATTTTTGAAATTCTTTGTGAACTATACCAGTTTGTTTGAGATGAAATCCGGTTGTACGCCCTGCTGCTGCCATAAATACAATTAGAAAGTGGGCTTCTCCTAAACTACTCGTATACGCTGACAGTGACTACCGGGCGAAAAGGCGGCTAAATACATAAATTTCGTTTTTATGTTGTTTAAGCTACATGTTGGTTAGGTCAGGCTAGGCATGAAAAACAAAAAACACCAATAAAATGTGAAATAAAAAACAATACATTCCAAAATCCTCCCAATATTTTTCGAAACTCATCTGCATAGCCTGGGCAATGTATAGCACACATTGTACACGTATCTGTTCCCGAATGTCACCTCAGCTTAAATAACGAATCATTTATAGCGTGCATCGTCTAGTAAATATAGTGTAAAGTTTGACTTTAATTGCAGGATTGTCATTTCAAAATCCAACACCAACCTTGTAGATAAAAAATGTACTAATTTAAAAAAAATACCATATATACATGTACGTATATAACCATCTGAAAATTGGTATTCGGCTGTTATTGACAGAAATACATGTAGGGTCAAGCTAGCTTTTTGATGCTCGTTGATGATGCTGGAACGAAAAAGATTTAAAGAGCACATACTTGTAGTGCTTCTTTGTTTCAATTGCAAATATGGTTGCAAATTCCACCGAAAAGACGAAATGGTTAAATATACCGGGAAATAAGAAAAGATCAAACGGAGAATTATTTTTGCAAGCTTAACTAATCATGCTAAGGCGATACGAGCATCCTAAATTAAAATTCCGCAGTTTAATACATTTCTGAAGGTAATTTTAAATAGGTGAATACTAGTTTTCCGTCAAAGTATTCGTTCTTTGTACAATTTCAAACAGCATGTGTAAACACAGCATTGAGTAAAAAAGTAAATTTATAATGTAAAATTATCGAAGTTGAATTATTATTACAGCATCAGTGCATGAAATATATAGAGCTGCCCTACCCCTTCAAACCAAATGAATATGTAACATTAAAGCATACATAACATCCGAGATATAGTTTGTGATGTTTAAAAAAATGGATCACTGCTTATTTACTTATGGTCATTATCATTGTCATATAATGGACAGGTAAAACATTACTCTACATCATAACGATTTTCTTTATCATTTTGAAAAACATTTTGATCATCAAAACATTACAATCGACTCGGATAACGGGCAAACTGACATTAAATAACAAGGTTGCTTGGCTAATGCTTCGCGGTACGAGTGTCATTTATTAGCCAATAAATTTGGTGTTGGTCTGAACAATGCCACCGCCATATTGAAAATTTGAATAAACAGCAAAAAAAAAAAACATTTTCTTGCACCTCGCAAAAAAATTAGGAATTGTTCCGAATTTAATAACAACAACAACAACAAACAGAAAACACTAAGGGGCGCAGCCCTAATGGCAAATTCCAGAAATAGGGTTACAGATTTAGTAATGCATAATGAAAAAGAAAAGGTGTTAATGGGGTATTTAATGCAACATACAGTACATGTAGAGTACAGAGGAAGGGTAAAAATAGGATGCACTGGTTGTTTGAGATACTTATATAACGTCATTTCGATTCTGGTCTACATTCTTGTCGCTTGCATAATCGTCCAACGCATTCAGTCTCTAAATATAATTGTTCTATAGATCTGTTTAATTTTGAAATATTTTACTCTTACACTGTTTGTTATCCTATACTATTAAATACTGTTTTCGGGTGCGAAAATACGATTTAGCTAGGTCTCGACTTCGAAAAGACTCATCTAACGGGTGAATTATTCGAAATAAAGATGTCAAAAATGCATTCAAATGCTGCGCGCGTCCGAATTCCGAATTTCACGCGCCTGAATTTAGAATTATTTCGCGTTCTGGCAATTAAACATTGGTTATGGATTTTGATTCGGAAAATACATGTAGATTAAGCAGCAAAAAAGGAAACTGATTATGTGGTGAGATTTATACATTTTATTGTAATTACCGTAATGTTAGTTCAGGGGTTTGGGAGTCCACACTGATTTATTCATTAGACTTCATGTAAGGAAAACGAGTTAATTACAAGCCAGAATAGAAATTAGGGGCACGTTCTGTCACATTCTCCAGTAGAAAATTTGGGTGTTGTTTCCATTACGGACACCTCATGAAAGGGCATTAATATTATGAATAGTATCATAAATAAGGTTTCATATT
>JAQGAF010003548.1:0-17164 GCA_034687865.1 Kryphioiulus occultus
TCCCTAGGATAGGGATAATGATAGGGATAAAATACGCGCACCAAGACAGTGGCACCACTGCGCAAATTGACCGCTACGCGCCATATAGGGGGAGGTTACTACTAATAACGTACCTCGGTTGAGTCCACGCTTTTCCCAGCGACTTCCACAGGTCCATTTCGTGGGAGACCAAACTGAGTCTGAGAAACCTGACCGAGTCTCGACTCAGGAGCGGGAGTAGCGTCCGGGACGGGAGTCCAGGGGGGTAGACGGAGGAGGAGTACGTGTGGCAGAGGCGGACGCACGTCGACAAGTGGGTGAACACGCGGTGGATGAGCTCGGGAGCGTTCGGCTGGTACAGGTGATACTTCAACTTAGCCTGACAAATTGGAAGCAAATAACAAAAAAATCAGGAAATGTGTCCGTTAGATTAAAACCTAGTAGGAGAAAATTGACTCCCGGCTCTTCATTCACTTTTTAATCTACATCATTGAGATTTTTTACTGTTAGCCCAAAAGCAACACCGCGATCAATTTAGCTGTCATGCACTCACGATGTAGTTTATGGCGAGTTTGATGCGTCTGAAGTTGTCTGCCATGTCCAGTTCTGCGGGCAGTTCGTACAAGATGGACGGAGATGGTGGTGCCGATTTCTCGCGATGCTTCCTGAACGTCAATTTGCCTTTTCTCTTCGGGGTCGAATTTCTGTTGAGTCGATCCAGAACGCCGTGGACCTGGTGCATGAATGCCTCGATTTCGCTCAGGCACCTATGTAATAACTCCTGAAAAATGTCGCAAATTTTCAACAAATGCAAATGATCATATGGACATAATCAGTTTCTCATTTGGGAACGTTCAAGTATTAGGTGATCACAAAATCATGATTTTCAGCACCTCTCCTCACAAGATGATGACCTAATGCTTGAACGTTAAAAATTCCTGCAAAACTCGATGATTTTTTACCAGGGCTTCGTCCGTGTTGAAGGCTTTCGTGCTCTCATCGTCTTTGATGGATTTGTTGAAACGGTAGCTTCCGGATTTGGTGTCGGTGTTGCTTCCAGGTGAATTTGGACGTAGGACGAAGACGTACGTAGCTGGGAAGCAGATGGGAGATATTAAAATTTGTGGCTATAGTAGAAATTCCAAAGTTGACCACCTCCCCATCTTGACCACATCTTAACTCACCGCACAGTCAACACATTAACTAAAGATTAACTAGATTTTCCAATCGTGTTTGCTATTTTGCTATTTTACAAATCTTTTTTATGAAATCGCAAAAAATGACAACAAAAATAATTAAATCTCAGGGTTTTTATGGGGGTTTCTAAATTCTACACCATAAAAAAGCCATAGTGACTTATTTTCCAAATTTTCAATATAAAATTGCAAAAAATATACATGTGCAGAAATCCTAAATGCCCATAGATATTTTTATTATCATTTTGGAAGAAACGTTAAACTGTATGTACAGTGTACAGCATAAAGATCGTAATTTATTCATAGTTTTTGCCATTTTCCATATACAGTAGAACCTCCAAAGTTGACCACCTCCCTATGTTGACCACATTTTAACTGATCAGACGGTCACCACATTAACTCAATGGAAGGTGAACTCTACATGTTGACCACCTGCACCTCTATATGTTGTATGTTGACCACTCGGACTATGACAAGCAATAGAAATTTACTCTCTATGTGCAGACCAGCATAGCCTCAACATGTAACGTCATGGATGATTAAATTTATTGGCCGATGCAAAACTTGTATTGTACACCCCTGAACAGTAACTGTCTCTATAGAGGTAAGAATCCTTTTCAGTATAAATGGGGCTTGGCATTAAGTAGGGGAATCGTTTTTTTTATTATTGGAAAATGGTACTGTATTATGAACGTTTTAATATGATTATTCATGAATGATTCATGAATGATGAATGCTTACTGTCACGGAATTAAAATCGTGTGTGAGTACACGCCTCGTTCCATATGTTGACCAGCTCCTTATGTCGACCAGTTTGAGACAGTCCCTTAGGACAGGGTGGTCAACTTCAGAGGTTCTACCGTATAGTATATTGTACTGATTTTGATCAAATGTCAAACTTTTTTACCTGCACATCCGCTACTGACCCTCCCTCCCATGGCAGGTCGTCATCTGCGCTGCAGACTGGCGAAATTTCAACTTCCCTGCGATGAAATCATGGAAATAAACGGAACAATTAATTAAAATATCGTGGCTGATGAGTCCTTGGCCATCGACAGTTGTTTTCGCTTAATGACCTGAAAACTACAACAATAAAGCACAACAAGGACTGAAGGAAGATCGTTAGTAGAGGGACGACAATTACATTAAAGTACTTTCAAGAATTTGCGAAAAGCCTTGGCCCAGTGGCAATTGTATGTAAATATTATTAAACGACAGGCTGAACGTGATTGCTATACGAGATAAACACATGCATAAAAAGGAAACGTTTTATGACACGAAATTAATTTCAAAAGCAACTTCAGTATCTTCAAAAAATTAATTTTTGAATATGTAGCAGTTTCCGTCACAAAACTGCAGCATATTCAACAATTAATTGCCCCTCGGCCTACATTTGCAAGACCATAATCCAAACCTGTTAAATAGCGAATCGATGCTGTTATTAATAGCACCCAAGTGTGAATAACGTTTGTTGCATGTCCAGTCCATTGAAGCATTTCTGACTAACTTCCTGAATGGAAGGTTAACGTACAAAAATGCAATTTTTCCTGTTTGTTGGTTTAAATATTGGGCCATAATTAATAAGATATGAACCTGCAATTTATCGTGCAGTCGCCCGAATAACTCGTATTTCAAAATTGAGTTATTTTGCCATTAATAAAAATAAAAAAACTGGCAAAATTTGGCAAAAAGACGAACACGAAGTTGGCAATTTTTGGTCAAACTCGTACAGTGAAAATGAAAAGAAAAACAATAAAAAAAGCATAAATGTGGTTATTTTGCAAAAAAATTAAATAAATAAGAAATGGCAAATTTGGTAAAGATATGCACACCAAGTTGGCAATAATAAACTTCGTTGAACAGATGTTACCTAAGAATTTCTGGACAAACTCGTACAGTGGAAATGAAAATAAAAAAATCAGGCAAAAATCCTTAGTGGGATAATTAATCGTCATGATAAGCTACTTTTTCATCTAAAAGTAAAGCACTTTAATTAAAGCACGACTTTAATTAGATGGGATTAAAAATACCTGGCTGTGAACGTCAAAAAACATCCTTCCCATCTGCCTTAATTAGTTTGGATAGTTAATTTTTTAGCGGACCGGTTATGTAAGACTTTGTTCCGTAATACAATGGGAACGTTCGAGTATTACTTCATCGTAAAAACGTGATTTTATCACCCCACCCCCAGGGTCATCATTCGTCATGATTTTCAACCCGAAAAAATTTTGAATTGAGATTAATCTTTGTAAAAATTACATTAGATTAAAATGATGGATTTTAGTCACGCAAATAGCACATTTTCAAACAATAAATAAACGGATAACATAGTAGGCAAAATTTAAGCAGGGTTCCTCAGAGATGAAATTTTCAACTTCCCTGACTTTTTCATGACCACTCTGACTACTGAAAATGCAATACTATGGCATATTAATTTCTCATTCTTAATACACATGTATCATAAACAGGAGATAAAACTTTCATCAGTTTCATAATTCTTTTTAAATTTATCAGCAATTCGTAATTAATTTCTTTCACTGCTTTTCCCTAGCTTTTCAAGATTCCTGACAATTCCCGGTTTTAAAACAAACGTCCTTGACAGTGCTGACAATATAAAGGAAAACTTAAGTCGCATGGCAATGTAATGAATCAATTTCATATTTTTTTAAGTTTGTTCTTTCATTAATTTCTTATACATGTATTTAATTTTCAATTTCAATTAACCTTCAAACTGAATTGCATTTTCCAAATTTTGTCCAGCATTTCTCCATAAATTCCCGAATTTTGATAAATTTAACAGAGGGTAACAGAAATCGTGCTCTACTGACGAAATCAATCAAAAATGTTCCTAATAACACAAATTCTCCTGGAACACAGTGCAACATTTTCATTTTTATCATAATTTAAAATATACAATTTCCATAGTTAATTTCTAATTTTTATTTCCCTGACAATCCCAGGTTTTGAATTGCCTGTCTCATATCTTCATTTTTGCGTTCACTTATAACTAGCTACGTAAAAAGAATTATCGATTCGTTGATTTTCCCTAACTTTTCATGGCCATTTCAATTTTCCTGACAATTCTAGACTTTCCATGTTTTCCAGGTCTGTGGGAACCCTGTATTAGATTTGTCGATTCCACTGTTTAAAAAACTGTCAATTTCCCTCTAATAAAAAACTGTCAATTTCCCTCTAATAAAAAATATGAGAATTTCACCGCGTCATTCCCATTTTTTAAATCACGCTCCACGTACCACTCGGAATGCATCATAGATGGCGCTGACTTTTTTTTTTTTTGGTTTTTTCACCTCATCCCAAAAACTGAAAAAAACATGAAATTTTTCGCATTTTCAAAATATCATTTTCTCCATCAGGCCATCAGGTAGATAATCGGTGTCGAGGTGAGTGAGTATAGCAAACTCTCGCCTTTTTCCGTGAACTTTCGCGCTCTGATTAGCATTAGGGGGGCAACCCCATCCCCAAAAACTCCCCAAAAATAATTTCTGTCTCCAGCAGCGCCCCCTAGCTTCATTTCCATTCGTGAATAATTTCATGTGGGAAGTGTTGCCATGGCATTATTTTCGCCAAAAATTTCAGTTTTTTTTTTCGCTTCATCTCGCAGTCTCACGCATGCACGCAATTGCTGTTGTTGAGCATGAAGGGGTTGCTCTCTCTCTCAGGGTTCACGACCTTTTCTCGTGCTTTTTGTACGAGGCCATCCTCAGCCCCTTATCGTCCTTTCATCCAACTCGTTCTCGCTCGTCAGAAAAATAAAAGAAATTCCCCAGGCCCAAAAAAGAGCGAAAATCCACGCTTTTTTTCGCATTCACAAACGCGATAATAGAACAGGAAGAATTAATTGTCAGAATAAAAAATTCGGCAAAGGGGGTTTTGATTTATTGAAGAAATGGGTGAGCAACTCCTCTTGACTCCTTTTCATCCCATCACAAATGCTCGTTTTCACCGAGGAAGCGAGCATTGTCCAATTTCAATCATCTTGTGGTTCCTGGGCTGTGCATAAACGACGTCCATCAAAAAATCGACCTATTGACCCCCACCCCCTCCAATCCATTTTCACTCTCCGGGACGTCCTGTTCCAGTATGGACGAGTGTTGGTCGATACGATGAAAACTCTATACATATCTTTTAATTAATTAGGTGTTTTCACCTTCAACACAGAATTAATCCACTTCGAATTGAGTTGTCAAGTTTTGAATATTCTCCAATGGAATTTTATTCAGTAGAACCTGTCTAAACTAATACTGTCAAATTAAACCTTTCCTTAACTAACAACTCCTCCAAACTATTAACCATCCTTCTGAGGCTCACCCTTTGTAGAACTGAGTAAAAAATTTACCAAAATTGATAAATTTGATTATAATTTGCGT
Organism: Kryphioiulus occultus; assembly: GCA_034687865.1. NCBI lineage: Eukaryota > Metazoa > Arthropoda > Diplopoda > Julida > Julidae > Kryphioiulus > Kryphioiulus occultus. The sequence goes on from JAQGAF010003548.1 coordinate 5,564, forward strand.
AATTTCTGGTAATTTCTTCGACCAGCGTACCGTTAACAGGTCCGAATGCGGCGGGGGTGGGTGTATTAAACAGCCCCAAATACTCACCTAGCAAAACGTGTGCCTTTTTTTCTGACAATAAGCCAGTTTGCTTGCCTGCCTTGCCTTTCCATCCGCACCAGCAACCCCTCAACCTCGTCTTATTGTTGTTCCCACTACCGTAATAATAATAATAATATAATGACGACTGAAATAATTGCGTGTAATTAACGAAAAGAATTCGCATTGAGCGACCGAGTAGGCTTATCTCGTACATAGACCAACAACAGCATTCATGGCCGAAGCACACAATTAATTCATGAAAATTTTCTTGCTTTTGTCATGAATGTGATGGCTACGATAAAGGCAGGTGAATGGCGAGAGTGTACTTACTATCTCACCAGGGGTATCTGTAGGATTTCATTTCAACGACGTGGGGGTGTTCAAGTATTATGTCATCATCTTGGAAGGGTTGCTAATGCTGATGTCATCATTGCAGCGTTATAACATTTCGTTAAAATCCAGGTGTTCACACCGGAAGTGGCAAAATCGTATACTTTTAAGTGGTTCTGAAGGAAAAAAATGGCTATAGGATCACGTAATGGCCTTGTCAATTAACGTATAAGGTAACGTCAGGTACAAAACATATTCCTATGACGTCAGTAAACAATTTTTCGACCTTTTTATGATCCTATCATTATGACCATTATAATCGAGTATTGGTATCTGGCAATGTCGAAGCGAACAAAAATGACTCATGAAGTAATCTTAACAGAGTCTTAACAGAGATCTTAACAGAGACCCGTGTTAGTTCTAATAAACCTCCATAACCTAATATTCAATAATTACTGTATTGGTTTTTATCGGTCCCACAACTTCTACTAACTAAAACTACAGATTATAATGCAGAAAACTCGGGAAAATAAGCAAGTGAATTCCTATAAATGCACGTGATAGCAAAATTTGGCCAAATTTGCGGGAGCGCCATGTTTATCAGGGATGTTTATGGCTAACAATGGCAGTTTCATCACTGGTCCCACTGATATTAGTTTAGACTGCTTCTACTGTATAGGCAAACTTTTCTGCAAAAGTGAATTACAGATGATGAATTTCCGTCCAGATTTTAAACGAACCAACGACGACTCAGCATTCTGCCACCACCCAAAAATTCAGGACATAATACTGGAACGTCCTCGTGACCTACAGTCTGATCTTTGAACTTTGAATCCTCCCATGCTCATTCCCGTTTTAAGACTGAGAAATTCCAACAGCTAGAAAGACTCGAGAAACTTTTTCTCAGCCCAGCCTATGGGGCCTTGCAAACACTGTATACAGTAAAACCTCCAAAGTTGACCACCTCCTTATGTTGACCACATTTTAACTGATCGGATGGTCACCAAATTAACTCAATGGAAGGTGACCTCTACATGTGGCCACCTGTTCCTCTGTAGGTTGTACAGTATGTGAACCACTTGGTGCTATGACACACAATAGTAATTTACTCTCTGTTATGTTGACTAGCAAAGTCCCATCATGTAAAGTCATGGATGATTCAATTTATTGGCTGCTTGACAAACTTATAACGTCTGGCCTGAACAGTAACTGTCTCTATAGAGGTAGGCCTACATGTACAAGAGTTCATTTTGAACCCCTTCAGTACCCCTTCTGTACAGCACATGTAATTGCTGGATAAATTTGCAGCACATTAGAAATACGTGTACTGCATTATGAACATTATTAAGATTATTAATGATTGATGAATGATTACTGTAAAATGCAAGTACATGCAGATCATGGGAATTGAAATCCTTTGTCAGTGCAAGCTCCGATCCATATGTTGACCACCGCCTTATGTTGACCAGCTTGCGACAGTCCCTTGGGTGGTCAACTTATAGAGTTGCTAAAATATTAAGTAACGCAATTTTCACCCATGGATTTTATACGTAACTTGTAGGTTACACATGACCTAGTGTACCATTAGTTATTGATTCTGCAATATGCTACTGATGACAATGTTTTTGGTTAGACATCTCCATCAATCCATTGCAAAGCTAAACTGTCAGGCTCAGAATAGCTAATTTTGTGCATCAGCTAATGCTCTGTTGTCCATAGCGGCAACACTGCGGTAGAATTTTCAAGATATCCTGGCCATTAAGAATTGTTACGCATCGAAAAAAAACCACTTACGGACCCCCTGTAACAGTTCGTAACACTTTCACGAGGATCCCCCCCCCCCACCCCCAGGTGCGTTACGTAATATTTGCACGACCCCATATAGAGTCAATAACTTATAACACTTCCAAAAAAACTACTAAAAGTCACTAAATACCTTCGATAATCAGTCCATTTCCGGGGCTATTTAACGAATCTTCGTCCACTTTTACATGTACGTCTCGAAATGCGTGTGTTTTCTCCAAATAACTCCTATGGCTGTACGTGCGTTCGATTATAAGTTGGCGAAATGAAAAAACTGAATAAAAACAGCAGTGCTCGTTTCGCATACCGTTCACATACTTGGGATGATGACCTGGTTTTCAATTTCTGCGCGTTTTCGGCAGCCTGTCACTAGCCGCGAACGGGGCTATCTCGATGCTGACCAAAGGTCACCGCGGCCACATTCATATTCCCGGGGTCAAACGCGTTTTGCGAATCCAACGAAAACTTTCGCAATTCCTCCTGCGTCTTTTCGCACCTGTTGCTGACTACCTGAAACACGAAACCGAAATAAAAACATCGCTATTATTACCCCGCACGTAGGAGGCGATTATTTTATTCCCCCCTCCGAATTAAACTTATAACGACCACCCTCCCCTTGCCTCCTAATGGACCGTCCTAATTTGAAAATCTGAAGCCACATTGAAGAGCTCAGAAATGCTGGCCGCCATCTTGGGGTTTCAACGCGGGGATTTTAAACTGTAATTCACGATTATGGCAACTGAAAAAAGTCATTCAAAAATTACGTCATTATGGTATCGGTAACGAAGTATAGACTAAGTCCCTTAAATATGTTTACAAATAATTAAACGTAATTAACATAACACGGTGACTACTAATTTCTGAAAACGAAATTCTCTTGAGTTTTTCAGGTTTTTCATGTTTCCAGGTTTAAAAATATGTATACTTGGGTGATTAAATGCGTGTCACAATTCTACTGAAAACGATATTTGATAATGTTAATAAGGATAATTATCGTAATTATCAGGATATTAAGGTGAAACATGTTGAGCAACTATATCTCAAATGGTAGCTTTTTAGTCAAACATTACCGAACCAAAGTATCCCAGAAATAAAGGATTTTGGGCACGTTTTCCTCGAAATGTTTTTTGGAAATAATTTTTGATCGATTTGATTTAGAAAAAATAGATCACCAATGCAGTCTTAGACCTTTTTGAAAATTATCATGGTTTTTAGTTAACCTTACCAAGCAAACATATCCCAGTGATGGATTTTACGAAAATATCTTCGAAAAACTATCAGAAATAATGTATTTTGGGTATATTTTCCTCGAAATGTTTTCGTTTTTGGAAATAATATTAATATTGAAAGAAATTTGAGGGATTTTTTAATTAAACTAGATCACAAATAATGCAGTTCTAGTCCATTTTGAATATTTTAGAAATATTAATATTGACAGAAATTAGCCCCATAGACGAAACCAGAAATATTAATATCGAAGGCAACACTGACTGCTGATTTCTTAGAATTATAACGAACAAACACAACATACAGTTTTGATATTGAAAAATGCCAGTTGCAACTCAAAATTCCTTGAGTTTTTCAGGTTTTCAGGTTTAGTCAAAAAATTCCCCGAAGTTTTCAGGTTTCAAGGTTGGTAGTCACCACGATTACGTCATTATTGTTTGGGTCGGGAGAGGGATGGTCAAATAATAAAACAATAAAACGATACAGTAACGATAAAAATAATAATAAATGGCGAATTTCGATTCCCGTTGTAAATAGAATATCTTTAATACTCCTTCCCAATATTCCCACTACGTGGCGTCAATCGCAAACGATACATTATTATAAAAGCCAAAAAAAGGTGAAATTAAAGAGAGGCAGGCTCGGTCGGGTTGGTCCGAAGCGATTGTGGGACCAAGAAATGGCGGAGAGGATTCGCCGCATGATTACAGTATAATGAAAAAAAGAAAAACGATTTTTAAGGTATGCCGGTATGCGAGAGTGGTGTGCTGTATCATAGACGTAATAATGATTAAAGTAAATTAATAATAATAGTAGTAATAATAATAGTTGAAGTTGAGGTGGGGTTTTTGTTTGGCATTTGTTTTTGGATGAGCGATAAGGTAGGTTACTGTGGGTACTGTACGTTTACATGTGTCTTGTGTTGCCGAAATTCTGGCCGCTTTGGTTGGCGCCCTTGTTGGTGCCGTACTGCAGGTTGATGACGCCCTCGCCGGCACGCAGTTGCTCCTCCGTGAACTGGCGTCTGTTCTCGTCAGACAGTTTGGGGCCGAGGATTGGGCCGCGCCATTCAGGGTGGATCTGAGCCTAAAATAATTAAACGAGCAAAAAGACATTAGATCGAATTTCAGTCGCGTTCTGGTGAAGTTCGAGTAATTTGTCATCGTCTCAATCGAACGATGACCGATGGGACAGGCGAGATGGTAGGGTGACCCCTAACCAACCCCTCTGCCTCACTGTCCCAACAAATGCGTAGTCATAATTTGTTTTTAAAATTCTGTCATTTATATGTATAGTGTTATTTATGCAAATCGTCGTGGTAACTGCAATAGGTCGTATGTCGAAAGTCAAATTCTCAATATAGCAATAAACACACCAGCGAAATTTTCAAAATGCATGTACGACCTATTACAGTTACCACGACGAAATGTGCTTTCGTGTGACTTATAAAATCCATCATTTTTTATATAATCTTGATAAGTCATTCCACTCAATTCTCTTTCTACTCCTTCTTTGAACAGGGTGTCAACTGGGATTGCTATTGCAAATTCTATGACCTTTTCATGACTTCCCAGACCTGAATTTCATTTCATTACTTTTCAACGACTTTCATGACCTGAATTTCATTTCAAGACTTTTCTACTCCTTCTTTGAACAGGGTGTCAACTGGGATTGGTATTGCAAATTCCATGACTTTTTCATGACTTCCAAGACCTGAATTTCATTTCATGACTTTTCTACGACTTTCATGACCTGAATTTCATTTCATGACTTTTCAATAACTTCCATGACCGGTAGACACCCAGTGAAAATATAATCACTTTGGACATTCAAATATTACATTATGTCATTGATTTATCGTGCTATGATGATGACGTAATAATTTACCAATTTTTTTTCGATTTTGACTACAAACTTGTTCAGAAATCATCTATTTTAGCTCATAAGTGAAAATGAAGCGAATAGCCACATTTTTATTTTGTGACTCAATGAAAAGACAAGAATTTCATGACCGTATTGTAAATTCCATGACTTTTCCATGACTTCCATGAATTTCAAAACTAATAGGCACCCTGAACATGTAAGTGCTTATTTGGCGATGAAACAACCTTTGGTAAATTGTTTTTTGTCTGTTTATGTCATCTTTCGAAACTTTTAAATCGTTTAGAAAATCACCAAAGTTTGCTTCCCTCGCTAAACTAGGTTCTGCTAACCTATGTTTCTGGGAAAATATACATGTATTCGATTCGTATAAATGGTGTCTAATTTGTTGTTGTTGCAGATTTCAATTCTTACCCCTCTTGTGACTTACCGTTCTGCCCAAGGCGAAGATGCACTGCGTGACCTGGGGGATGTTCCTCTTCTCCCACAAATCAACGGTTTGGAAGACGTCGATTTCGGGGACTCCGTACTTCTTGCAACCTTCTTGGAATTTGTTGATGTTTTCCATCAATTTGAACTGGCCGCCTGAAGTGTTGACCTTCGTGACGTAGCCGGGAATCAGCTGGTTCATCAGTCTGAAAAAAGACGCGACGATGAGCATGAGGGTGTGAGCATAGGGTCATGTCAAAGGTCATCGTCATACTCACTTGCACAAGACGATGCCGTCGCGAAGAACTTCTTCGTAGGGAAGATTCGGGAGTCGTTCGCCGGTCACGGCTTCGATCCATTCCAGAACTTCGCGCTCAGCTGTGGGATCGCGCTTGCCGGCGATCTGAAATCACAAAAGATTAAAAATAAATAAATACTGATAACCAGCAAACAGTTAGGCTGGATTAAGGTGACACCCTTCAGCGAGCAGCTTCGTCCACTCGAGTTTAAAAACTGCAAATATTTACTTTAACCTCCATTAAGCAACTTAAAAGGTACCACTTTATCTAAAACACTTCGTGTCGATAACGCAAATTACGTCAAACGCCGTTTCTCAAAGCGCTTTCAACATTCCAGTAAAGTTTGCTAGAAACGTGTACATCATATGACAGGTTGAACTTGTGTCGTGACAAAGGCATCACGGTAAATTTCGGTCTACAAACTACATGTATGTTGGGACCTGTTTTCATATTTGGTATGTCTCTCGTATGTCACTCAACTGATCAACTTATAAAAACATTAAGCTACCCTGTTATAGTCTATTCAAACCCATCTGAATATCCCAATTTGGCCACAATCGAAGATTTCCTATCTGGGACCATGGTTTCAAGGTGTCTATTATTTCAGGAAAGAAGTAAACGAGATAAATATTGACGTTGAACCACCAGAGCAGCCAAACGGAGGAGCTGGAGACAAGTGAACGTTATAATATTTTTAACTAAACAGCGAGAAAGTTTACAGCTGCGCTCTGCTTACCGATATGGATGCATGGGAAGGAATTCTGAGAAAAACTTTTCGAGCAAAAGTGGGGCAATTTTGGACTTACGGATACACGGGGGAGGTTTTTATTTTTCATGGTGAAATATCCAAAGCAAAACTGGGGGAAATTGTGGGCTGACTGATACACGGGTGCAGGTAATTTCGCTGGTGAAAAATCCCCCCCAAAAAACTCGCATCTTTCGACGTTTAACAAGCGCAAATTAGTGACTTTCCCCATTAGGTTAATCGGGGCTGTAAACGTGGAGGTCGCACCGAAAATAACCCAGGGTTTTGTTGAATTAGCTATCATAAAAACGTCAGAAGCTCATCAGAAGCGCGAGCCGGTGCCTTTTAACTAGGTGGGAAGGTAGCAAGAAAGGTTGACAAAAAACATCAAAAAAATGGTTTAAAACTGGGTAGGGCTAGAGGTCGAAATAAACAGCGTGGGTTCAGGGGTGGCGAGATTTGGCTGAAAGTCAGGTGCGAAGCAGGCACAGAAAATGGCGATTTTAAAGCCAATCCGAGAAGTTATTTTCATCCGAAAAGAGAGAAAAAATAGTGGGATGGCAAGCAGAAAAAAAAACTTGAAAAAAGTCGAAAATTCCGGAATGGTTGTTAAAAAGCGGGCAGCTAGCGCTTCCCCCAATCTCACCGTGCCGATGATCTCACTCTCGGCAGCTCCTGGCGCCAGCCAAGAAAACAACTAACCTTATTTGGGCCGCCCTGAAAGCGATACGCTCAGGCTCGGATTTTAGCGATCATTTTTCATTTCCAGCAGCCATTTGCAATTGGCGTAGGAGGAAGATGACGATTGGGAGCAAACACTTGGAGCGCGGAAGCGATGTGGGAAAGCCATTTTCTGGGCTTTTCAAAACGCCCATGTGGTTCGCGGCTAATGTGCCGAGCTTGTCACTGATCTCTAGCGATATTTGTATCGTTCTAACGGACGAAATAAACGAAAAATCATCGTAAATATGCTTGGGCAGATTCCGCCATTTTGGAGAATTGGAAAATGGAATTGGAAGGCGACTTTCGAATTGGAAATGGAATTCGGAACAGGAAGTTACGAAAGGGCGTTCTAACGCGTGACGTCTTTTCCGCCCTGCACGTCAGTGCCAGGTGCGCCATAGACAACGTAGTTGGGATCGGTGGTTGGGAAAGGTTTAAATTTCAGAGAAATTTAATTGCTGATTAATGTTTGTGAAGCGGCGATAAAATACTGCGCCATAATTTAATGAATTAATGCTCCCGCTCCATTTTATTTGTTGCCCAGTTGTGCATTATAAAAATAGCAATCTGGCCCTTATTTCATAAAATCTGGAGTGAAAGGTACACCTCAAGGGTTATGAGAACCTGTATGATGAAGGAGCGATAACACCTTTAGGACAGAGATGGCATTTTCAACACCCCTGATGTTTCCCTGACCTTTCCAGGATTAAAAAACAAATTTTCTTGCCTATCCTGACCATTAAAAGTACAAAATATGACACGCCAATGTAAGGAACGCTATATTTCTTGCTGTTCATATATAGACAGGAGACAACACACATTTTCACGAGGTAACACCAACTTTATAGTAGTTTTCTTAATTTCATTTACAGAATTGTTGGTCATATCTTGAGTTTTGTGTTAACCGATAACTAGCTGTGCAAAATCTGTTAATAATTTGTTGAATTTCCCTGACTGTTTAAAAGTAAATCAATTTCCCCTGTACCCAAAACCCTTGAGGTGTACAGTTAACTCCTCATCCTCAAATCTTCACACCTGACGTTTTACGAAATGGGGCCCTGGAGGATATAACTGAGGATAACCCACGAACAATGACATGTACACGTAGTCGATAATGCTGAACTCAACTCCGCTCAGCCCAATCTTCCCCAATTACAAGCCAATTACGACAAACCAAATCACCCCTCAGGGAAAGCGAGGCTGTGAATGTTATTTTTTCAAAATCTGAAGATATATTTAAAGGTAGTATTAGTTTACGAGTTTCTATGTTACAGCCAATGGAGCATTGAGTTTTGTTAATGTGATTCTGAATGGTTAAATTCGATCGTGTTGAATTGAATTCAATTCAAGAGTTCTAATTGTAACCTGACTCACTAAAGCACGCTCGTAATTCGCACTTGTTTGCTTCAACGAGCTAACCGAAAGCAATGTCATTGAAAAGGTTGTGAAACGAATTACACCTCGTCGTTTGTCGTATGCTTTGACAAGACGATAAATTCCTCTCCGCTCTATAAACTACTTCTTAAAACAGCTACTACTAACCTCGACAGCGTTTATTTCGAGTCGTCCCGAATATATCGTTCGCCCTTATACTTAGGTGAAAAATAAAATAGCATCACCATTTCAGTTTTGTTTTGTTATTACATCTTACTCTTATCCGAGCGGCCATTTTGGATGAAAAAGGAGAATTACAATTTAGAACAGGAAGTTCGAAAATGGAACGAGATCACGTGTAATGGAACGTCGTCGCGAATTCTGCATTCTATTTTTCTTTTTCTAAAAATTCCCGACATTCCAGAAGGATAATAAGCTAAAAAGTTACATTCATTTAATTAAGTAGAACTGAAAAAGCCAAAATCGTTGACCTATCGAGTACCAAAGTGAGGAGAAAATGTTAATTTAGACACATGTTGATGGCAATGGGTTTGCTCTTCTCTGCTACAAACTCTTCCATCTCATCATTTGGATCATCATGGTAACTTCATCAATGATTATGTTCAATTATAAATTATATATAAAAAATGAATATGGGAATTGAGGGTTATGACGGTAAGATGCAATTCACTTATTATAAGCGATATTATGCAAAATCTATTTTCGTACTTTCCATAAGAATAGCAATACTAGGGAAATGACATTGACCATGCAAGCTAAAGAAATTTCATGGGTGTCTCAAAATTCGTGGAATTCGCCAATGAATTGAGCAAATGTTAAATGCATAATTGAAGGTGAGATAGGCAAGATGCACGTAATTTCATTTCGCATAAGCGAGCAGCAATGTAAAGATAATCGCAATGACAGAGTAAAGGAAATTAGATGGGTGTCTCAAAAATCTGTTTCGATCAAAAAATTAAAATTTAATTGGAAATAGACAGGCGTGTAATAAAGATTGTGAATTGGGAAAGACAGCTACTAGAATGTGCCTAAATTAAAAATGAATGCAAATTAACATTGAGAACAAACAGTCAAGCATAACATCGCCAAAATTACAAAAATAAACAGGCTGTGTCTGATTATATTGCCTCGTTAATTTTAAGACACCTTGGGCCAGCTGCTGCATGCATGAATCGAGAAATCTCCATAAACAGTTGTCTAAAAATAATCAAACCATAAACCTCATTAATGTGGATACCGGTATGTCGTTATTAATATATTTGGGTCGCTTGTTACAATATTTTTCGTACACCCTAATTATGACAATGTCGTCAAACCACGATTAATTTAATCGAACGCAATTATTTCCAGCATTAGACCCCAGATTTTCTGACAGGTTGAGTTCGACTTTAATTTTCCTTGATAAATGAGAACGAAAGCGATCTATAGGGTCCTGAAATAGAGTATATAAAAAACGGATGAACATCTGTTCTTCATTCCTTTTTGTTTTAACAACAACTTTAACACTGACTCTGAAATTCAATTCCAGGGCTTCGTAGTACAGGCTATAAACGCCATAAGATCACCGGGGGAAAAAAGCCCGAATGGTAGCCAAATGCTGCTCCAGACGACGTGAGAGGGCGTCGAAAGGTCACCTTAAGCATCCCGTAACCACCATCAAACTTCGCTTTTTTGGCTCCTCACAATGTTATAAGAGCAGAGAAGAAGGATTTTGAACTTGATCCAAGCGCATCCAAAATGTCCGCTTCCCCATCTGGCTGCCACGCTATTACGCCAACGGAAAATGCGCGCTACCGGGGTCAAGGGGTCACCCACAGGCTTTCTGTCAACTACGCAAATTCTTACACCTATAGTCTATTCGAGGCAAGTACGTTTTATCCTCTAAAGTGCGTTGTGATAGCCAACGATACAGCTGTTGTTTCAAACAACATTTTCTCGTTTATGCTTTTTTTATAACTACAGCTGTTGCACGTTGAACTAATTAAGGGAAAGTCCATATTTTAAAAAAGAAAAAAAGGCAAATATTTCTTTTAACGTTTATATCAGGAAATGGTTACAGGCCTTCATTAATAGCAAGCTGTTGAATATTTCGGAGAAATTTAACACTAATATCAATTTTGAAAAAGGTAGGCATGATTTGCAGGTCTAACAGTAAACTCTCAAATTAAAAGTAGGTTAAAATTTTGATGATGAGCAAAATCCTAAATTCTTAAAATGGATCTTTTTAAATCATAAAATCTTTTCACAGTGAAGGAATAATAACCCGTAATAAAAATGAAAAAGTTTTTGGATTTTTATATTCGACGAAATGCACTTTTTGAGACATGATGCCCCAAAATACGGATATCTCAATAACTGAGGATCATTGCATTTTCAAAATTTTGTTATTTTTCTCACGTCGATTTTCCTGATTTTAGAAATGCCTAAATTTAGAAAACTTGTATATTCATCAGATTTCCGCCTTGCTGGGAAATCATGGAATGTCGGAATGTCAGGGAAATATTAAATAGTTTTCAGTAATTTTCCTGACATTTTACGTGAAATTTAACACAATATTAAGCCACGGCAATATTATTCATTTTCAATTAAGTCCTGAATCGAACTTTATCAAGCATTAACGGGAAGTTCCCCTCCCACCCCTGCCATGTTAAAATTTTTATACATATTATCTCTGCGAATAATGAATAA